>PVIA01012272.1:0-38821 GCA_004024845.1 Tonatia bakeri
CCCTAGTCTTTGCCTTTATGGAGCAATGGGGAAGACCTCTGTTAAAAATTATTTCGAAAGAGAAAGGAAAAGTTAAAGATTGATTTCAGTGTCTTGAGTCTCATCTACACACAGGGATTTGAAGCTCTTTGGAATAAAATCTTATGGACCACATTCTATCTTTTGAGAGAATCCTGTAGAATCTTGGGCCTGTGTAAGGAAAACTTCTGTATTTGAAAATTCACATACAGTTCTCAATGAATTGTTTCTACATTGGGATTAAGATGAAATGACTAAGTTGTCTTTTCAGACATTAATTCCCTTTGTTCTCTTTTTAATCTATAGGAGGTCTTCTCCACTTTGCCACACCCATAGACCCTCTATTTCTGCTCCTCCACTACCTTATAAAGGCTGACAAAGAGGTGAGTTTCCACCCTGGCTGGTGTGGCTCTCAGCTGGTTGAAGCATCATCCCCATACACCAAAAAGTTAACGGGTTCAGTTTCTAGCCAGGGAATATACTTAGGTTGGAGGTTCTGTCCCCAGTTGGGGCGCATATGGGAGGCAACTAATAAATGTTTCTCTCTCACATTGATGTTTTTCTCTATCTCAAATCAATAAACATATTTTAAAAAATGTTTTTAAAAAGGGAGAGTTTCCTAGTTTGAGATAATAACAATGAGGAACCAGGATATGTTGGTTTTTGCTAGATCTCCTCTCTCTTTCAATGATCCAGATGTAGATTCCCCACAATTCAGATTTAAATTGGTTGGTATAGAACATGTGTGTTAGATGTCCTGATATAGATTAGTGAGGCCTGAGAACCAACACCTGAACCTTTCACTGTCTTACTTGTGATGTCTGAAAATTACTTAACCCTCTATGCTATGTGCCTTACTTGTTTGACAGAGCCTTGTAATGAAAAATTTTATCATTAAGTACTCATTTGTTTTGAAATATACAAATTTTAAGAAATTGATCTCACGTTTTAAAGGAAGAAAGAAGATAATGTTTTTCTTATTTGAGAGAGACTGTAAAATAAGTAAACTGGGGGCACATCTAGTAAAAAGCTCATTAATGAGGAAGCTCAAGTTGAGACTTAATGAACTCCAGCTAGATAAAATTTTCCTTTGTAAGATAAAGACAGATTTTATTAATAGTAATAATTTCAGCCAGAGGTTCTGAAAATTTTGGTCTCAGGATACCTTTACACTCCAAAAATTATTAAGTACCCCAAAGAGCTTTTTGTTCCTGTGGGCTTTATCTATCAATATTTACCACATTAGAAATTGAAACTGAGAACTTTAGAAAATAATTTTATTAATTTATTTTAAAATAAAAACAAGTACAGTATATACTAACATAAATGACACATTTTCAGTGAAACAAACAATAAAATTCTGTGATGAATGTGGCATTGTTTTACATTTTTTCAAGTCTCTTTGATGTGTGGCTTAATAGTGACAACTAGCTTCTCATATCTACTTCTGCATTCAGTCTGTTTCATGTATTGTTTTGGTGGAAATATATGGAGAATATGCAGCCTTACACAGATACGTAGTCAGAAAAGGGAGGAATAGTATCAGACAATTGTGGATATGATTCTTTGACAGTATTCCAAAAATCAGCAAGGCATAGTTTCTTAAAATTCAGTTGCAGTGTGGACTGTGAAACCCGGTTAATGAACTCCTCATGCTCTGCTACATTAAAATCCATTGCTCTGAGCATGGGTCTTTTACCCATGTACACCTTTGGAAAGTGTTGTATCACTAAATCATGCTGATTTTCTAAATGTTGACACATCTCATTATATATACACACACACTGACCTTTGCTGATATCTGTTATCAGAAAATTCTTTAAGTATTCAGAAGCTGTCATAATGGCATATATAAATTTTCTACAATTTTAATTTTTGCTTGAAAGTTAAAATTTTATTATTGGCTACAAGTACTGTCAGTCTTTCCCTCATAGTAGGTTCACTTCATTTATGTTCTGCTACATATCCACGTCTGAATCACTGAAGGTCACAGTGGTGTTTTGTTTTGTTTTGTTTTTCAGGTAAAAATGGCATCTATTAAAACAGTAGCTAGTTCAGCTTATAACTCAACATAAATGTTTTCCTTGAGACAGTCCTGCACCTTCACAGGGGGCAGAAACACTTTAGCAACACTACTTTTATCACATAGAGTATTTAAAAGACTAGCATTTGAGAGTCAAGATTTAAATAAAAATAATTGCTGCTAATTTTGGTCAAGCGTATCCATAAATGAAATGGTGATACAGACCCCGGCTCGTGGGGTCTATGACATTGTGGGTGAGATACAAGACAAATTCACATGGACTACCAAGTCCTGTGGAGGAAAAGTGATGGCACGGCCACTCTCTCAAGAGGAGAGCACCTTGACCCTTGCCTTGACAAGCTTTTATTGCTTTTCTGGGCATATTACATGATGGTCCTCATTTACTATGCAGGGATTCGCTTTAGGTCATTACCTTTTACAAAAAACAAAGGAGAGGGTGCCGCTAATCACATCACAGAAGGGTATTTGCAAATGCAAAGGGAAGAGTGGTTGAACTGGTTACACTCATCCTTGGAAGGTTTAACATGAATTTTAGGAAGTTACTTTATTTTATTTTTTTTAAGATTTATTTATTTATTTATTTTTAGAGAGGGAAGGGAGGGAGAAAAAGAGAGAGAAACATCACTGTGCAGTTGCTGGGGGCCGTGGCCTGCAACCCAGGCACATGCCCTGACTGGGAATCGAACCTGTGATGCTTTGGTTCACAGCCAGGAAGTTACTTTAAAGATATGCAGTAAACATTTGCTGCCTCAATTCAGGGTGAGGGAGTTTTAGCAAGAAGCAAGTCTCTACAATGCAGGCCTTAATCCCCACAGGGGAACGTATCTATGGGTGTCGGTCCTGTGCATCTCCGAGTGGGAGCTGGGCCCATGCCACACAGAATTGTCTCCCATAAAATGGGCCAGTTTTTTTAACTGTGCATGGTAGTGAAGAATTCAGTGACTACCAGGACAGTTTGTTGTCACCATCCTTACCAATGGATGCTGATGAGCCAGTCGTTCTACCCACTTTTGCTTTGGAATTGTTAGTGCAAATGTCAATATGGTAGAAACACAAATAACATCTTAGCATTATTATGAAAATAGAGTTGAGTCTGTGGGCCCTACCAAGGGTATCGAGGACTCCCAGGGATTTACAAACCACAGTTTAAAAACCTTTGAACAAATTTAAGGAATAAGTGTTATTTAAACTGCTTAGAAGAATCTGTTATTTTGCACTCTAATATTTACATAATTAAATGCTAGTTTGTCTCATTTCATTTATTCCTTACACCAAATTGCCAAAACTTCTATTTTGTGGGAATATTAATTGAGTTTGCTATAAATCCTGAAAGTAATAAAAGTGACTTAAAACTTTTAAGTCATGCTTTCTCCTCTTGCAGCTTAGCTTCTTTTGTTTTTCTTCCTTTTCTATAGTCTCCCTCCTTTTGTATGGATTAGTGAAGTTTTATTCCTTAGTTTAATCATGTTTCCCATGATCTATAAGCTACCTTGGTAGACAATATAATTATAGCATACCAGCAATGAGGCTAGTAATCCATGGGTCTCTAATGAATATAATTGGTTCTAGTCACACCAGGAAAGGCTGGCAGTATTCAGCAACAAGGTTGGAAACTTCAGTTGGCTCCCATTTGTTTTCCAGCATACATTAACTGGGAGAAAGCCACCAACCAGCACTGATGAACATTTAAAGCCTCCACCGCCCTATTTTGGAAGTGTTTCCCTATTTTGCATTAAGACAATAACTGGTGAATTAACCCTCAGTCTGACTTTCTGGGAATCTCTGGGGATGCTATAGCTCATTCATGTTGACAGATACAGAATGAAGCAGAAATCAAGATGGTAGTTTTCTTTCATTGTAAAACATCTTACTCTTCTCAGATATTAAAAATGCCCTTTGAAGTAACCAATGAGATGTTTATATATTTTCTTACCTACATTTTAGACATTATCTTTTTCTATTTAGTTAGAAAGTATATTCGTGCATACCTTTAAAATGTTGATGTAGTCTTTTTTAACTAGAAGGTTACTTAATTACACATTGTAACATAAGAAGAAATAATTTTCTATTATAGCTATCCCAATTTATCCCAATTGTTATTAACTAGATTCAAAACAAGTTGCTTATTACATTTCCTTTTTATGTGTATATGGTAAAGAAAATGAGTGAAATATGAATTATGAAATTATATTACTATGATTGTATTGTCCATTTCATATATATTTATATATGTAGAATATTGTTTTAAAGTAGTTAAATATTTAAAATTTGGTTGATCATGGTAGAATATACATTAAGGTAGAAATCTAAAATAATAAGACTTTGGAAATCTGTGAATTAGTTTTACTATGTGAAGGAAAAAGAGGACATTTTCATTGAGGCATTTCTTGCCACTTGTTAACCTAACAGACAGTATGGCAAGCTGACACACATGCTACTGAATGAATGATAATATTTCACCCTTAAAACAAAGAAAGCTGTATTTGCAGAAAGAAAACTGATCAGACACAAGTTTTCTGTCTTCAAATGGAATTGTCACTAACAGGAAAGTACACTAAGCTAGAAGTGGGACATGGGCAAAACCATACACCTTTGCAAATTCAGGTATTTCCGCACCACTAGTAAAGTTAAGAAAAAATAAACCTAACTGAGAAAAAGAATGTTCTGAATTTCTGTATTCTGTACTTCTGGCCCCTTGACCACGAGGCATGTACATTTATCTGGCTCAGCGTGATTTAATGTCTCTGCAGCTTCTTTGTCCTTATCCCTGTAACTATCTTTTATTTTATTATAGTTTAAATTTGGAAGCATTGTTAGCTCTGACAGGAGTAGATTCACTTTTGGAATTTTTTTCTTGTGGTGTTTGAGCCCTGGAGGATTGAGGAGAGGAGAGGGAGATGTACACTGTGGGCTTGATTAGGCTCATCCCTGGGTGATGGGCAGGACTCCTCTGACCTCAGCTGGTTCTTTTTCAAATTAAATGGGATGGATCAGCCCCAGGCATTCTCAGCCATCTTTGAAAGTTTCTGTAACTTCCAGTGCTTTCCCAGAATTTTACTGCCTTTTTTCACCCCTTATCTGTAATCCTGAGGTTGGAATCCTTTCATGGGAGCTGAGAGTCAGTTCTAGAGTTTATCCCAGTTCAGGGTGGAACAGGTGGTTTAGAACTTAATTAAAAATTGCAGCTATGAGGTAATGTATCTTTTTTTCTATATTTTTAAATATGTCAGTTTGTTGACTGGTATGCTTGCTTTCTGACTGACTGAAGTGTTTTTTCAGGGAAAGTTTCAGCCTCTAGATCAAGTTGTGGTGGATGACATGTTTCCAAATTGCATTTTGTTGCTGAAACTTCCTGAACTTGAGAAGCTGCTTCAACATGTGACAGAGGAAAAAGGTAGTATACAGTATTTGAAATGAGGCTGATGGCTACTGGAAAGGCCGAGCATCTGTCTGAGAATGCAGCTGCTTAAAGGCCACTAAATGTCATGCTTATTCTACATGGGTCATAGGGGAAAATGTCATTCAGATTTTGTTTCCACTTGTCAATTCTAGCCCTCTGTTGCTTTGAGATGTTCAATCTTCGACATTACAAGCAGTGAAATGTGGCGGTCTATCTCCTACAGGGCCAGGGTTCACAAGGCTTTAGTCTCACTTCTTTGAATTAATCCATTACTTTAACTGCTTTCTGCCTTAGATTTCTCATTTGTAAGATTACATAAAACCTATACCTTTATTGTTTCAAGAAGCACTTACTGAATGTTTACTAGTAGAAGCATATTTTGAGCACTGGTACTAGGCTTTAGCAATGCTTATATAAATAAGCCATTATCCTTTCTCTCACTTAACTTTGAATCTGATAGGAGCAAATGACAAGTAGGGCAAACAAACAATAGGGACTAATAGAAATGAACTCAGGGTTTTCTGGGGATGCACAGGATAGATTTATAACCTGGCCTAGGTTGAGTGGAAGTGTGAGTCAGTCAGTATTGTTTTGCTCTCTGAGTCCAGTTCTGAAGCAGATATCAGAGTAGCAGCATCACAGAGGCATGGGTTTATGGAAAAGTTTGTTACATTTAAGAAATTCCAAGGAGTTCAGTGTGGACCGAATATAGGATACCCGGGATGGATTTAGGTATGTAAGGAAGAAACAGGGCAAGAATGCTGGGCAAGGGTTCAAATGCTGAAGGGCTCTATATTTGTCTGGACTTCACTTAGATTTAAGCAAAGATAAGCAGAAAAGTCGATGGTGTAGAGTATGTTGGAGAAACTGAGGCCAGATTCCCAGAGGCTGTTGCAGTGGTCTGAGCAGGAGATGATGGTAGCCTGGCCTTAGGAGGTGCTAGAAAGTAGTAGCAATTTAGAGGTAGAACTAATCTCATTTAGTGATTGGATGGTAATGAAGGAGAAGGGGAAGTCAAGGATGACCTCTGGGTTTGTGCCTTGAGCAACAGGATGTGTAGTGGTAGCAACCTGGAGACAGGAAACATGGGTGGGAGGAGCAGGCTGGAGTAATAAGAAAGAGATGGATTTTAGATATTCATTTGAATTTTGAAAGAAGGAAGTGAGACAGTGTGTGTGATTGTATTTTGATCAGTTAGAAACTCTAAACAAACTTAGCATCAGTGTCTAAAATCATCCAAGTAGTTTCAAGGTTAAAATGGAAACAGTGCTGGAACCAAAACAATAGACTGATAAGTTGTGTTTATCCAGGGTTACGCACACAGTTTGGCCATTTATGACAATTCTGGGACCAAGCGATTGGCGATTCCAAGAAATGTAAGCTTACAGTGGGAAAGGGGAGAACCTCATTGATTGCATTTTACATTTGTGGGGTCTACTGCATTTACACTTGGCCAGACTTACTACTCCATTTTGTATCTGAGGGATGTGTGGTACCAAGGTTTTATCAAAGCAGTCCATTAAAGGCATTCCCTAATGCTGAGCTTGGCAGGAGTAAGTAATCGTTTCCTGGTGACAAATGAGTGAGTACTTCATAACTATTTCTGAAAGCTAAAGTAATGAGGAATAATTATAATTCATTTTAATTGTGTCAAGTTAACACAGTTGAAAATGCAATTAATTCTTATTTTCAAAATTCTTACATTAACTATAGAAGAACAATTAAACACAAATCCAGGGACCCAGATTCAGAAAGGGCGTTGATGCATTGGCATTTCTTAGCTTACAGCAACTGTTTCAAAGGGAGAGCTTCTCCCTCTCTCATTTCTTCTGCACGCCACATCTCTGACCTTTTATTGAATCATCTGAATTCCTGTCCTAATCTTTTGCACTTCTCAACATTGCCTAGCTTCTGAAGTTCTATACTAGAATACATACACTATACTTACCTTGTTTGGCTCTATATAACTAGTTGTACATTTCAAAATCCTGTACATTTCCCTTGGAGCTTCATGCTGTCCTTGTATATAGAAATGACATAAAGGAAAATATTGGACATATTTGAGCTTTGGTTCAAGGGGTGAAGTGAATAATGTGGAATTGTTTGTGTGTATTTTGATAAAGAGGCTGATTTGAGAATGAGGTGTACAAGATATTTCTTTCTTGCTTTGATATTGTGTTTAAATTTTCCATTATTTTAAGATTTACAGATAGTAGTTCATTAGGGGAAGAATTTAATTATGAAGAAAACTGCCAAAACTTCTAGAGAATTGCATACATATTTTACTATGTGAAATTTAATCCAAATTACTTTGGCTTTGCCATTCAATCATTGAAAAAGAAAGATGTTTTCTTTAGTAGTGCAGAAGCTTTTTATTTTGATGAAGTCCCAACCTAATCAAAAAAACAAACAAGCAAGCAAAATATAACCAGAGACATCAAAATTAAGAATAAACTGACAGCAACCAGATGGGACGTGGGAGGGGATAATGGAAGGACAAGGGGGAAGGGTTTATTCCCCCCCCTTGTCCTTCATTTATAAAGGACACACGGACAAAGCCGAAGGGGGTTAGGGTCGAGGGTGGGAGGTGGGGATGGCTGGGGTGGGGGGAAGTAATGGAGGTAAAATGGAGACAACTGTACTTGAATGACAATAAAAAAAAAGAAAAGAAAAGAAAAAATTTGAAGCCTAGAGTTTTTAGAAACTTGGTATATAGAAAGATTGATAATATATCTGCTTTGAAAATGAAAGCACATAAGCAGATAAAGCAGTGTTTAAACTAAAAATATAAAGGTACAGAAAAACTCTGAAGAAAACCCTACAAATATTATTTGTACCACCAACTTCAATAATAAAAAAATTTAATAATTTGTCATATTTGCTTCATATCTTTTGGGAAAAGAATCTCTTTAAGGACAATCTGGTAATCTGATCTCAGGATCTAATGGTCTGCAAGGAAAATGAGGTGTATGTGCTACATGGTTTTGAACAAACCAAGCTTTTTAGCATCCTTGTCAGATGAAGAGTTTGAAGGGTTGAGAGTATGCCCTATATTCTGTTACACATTATAATTAGTATTCTACAAAGTTCTTCTAAGTCATAAAATAAAACTTTCATTCTCAGCTTCATGGTGTTGAGATTTCTGAATGACCAACATTTGAACATTATTTAAGTGTTGCAGTTTATAGTATCTAGTATCTACTACAAAGAGATGCTTCAGGAATTAAATGAAATAATACAAGTAAATAGATGCTTAAAGAATGCTGGGTATATAGTAAATGCTCAATAAATCTAAGTATTGTTAAAACTTCCAAATTAGACATTTTTAATTCTTTGCTGATGTTTAAGTACTAGGTACACAATGGTGAGCAATACACATTTCTTTGATGGTCCATTTATTAATATACAAGTGCTTTAAATAGAGTGGGGATAATCAGATAATAAAAATATCTTCTATATTTTAAGAAATTATTCTATACCAGCTGTATACCTACTGTTTTACATATATTGTTGAATCCTGGCAATTGAATTCCTTTTTATTGTTATTATAACCTGCATTTTTACAAATGAGAAAACAGACTCAAAGAATATAAGTTAACATCAAAGAACTTAAAGTGGTCGAATGATATTTGAACTCATGTCTGTTTGGCAGCAATTCTTTCCTTTCCTTCTTACAACTGTGTAACACATGTTGTCACATGTAAAAATAGAAACTTTTAAAAAATCTTTCCCTGGCTTTGTGGCTCAATTGGGTAGAGCGTCATTCTATAATCAGAAAATTTCACGGGTTCAATTTCCATTCAGGGCATATACGTAGGTTGTGGGTTCTGTCTCTGGTCAAAGTATGTGCGAGAGGCAACTGATCAGTGTTTCTTACATCGATGTTTCTCTCTCTTCCCCTTCCTTCCCCTCTCTCTAAAACCAATAAGCATGTCCTTGGGTGAGCATTAAAAAAATGAATCTTGTATTATGTCCTAATAATTTCCCTTTGTGAGGCAGAAAGAGGTATAGGAAAGGAGACAGAGAGAACTTCGACAGCTTAAGGAAAAAGGCAATTTTTCTCATTCTGGCATGAGTTTTTCTGTTTAGATGACACTGTATTATCCTGTTTTAGTGATTGCCTTGGGTCCTGGCTGTTTATTTAATTTGGTACTATTGTCCATTTATAATCTAGTATTTTATTGCTAGGATTAAGGAGGTTAAGAAACCAAGAAGATGGCTAAAGAGTGGTCAGGTAATATCAACGACAGGGAACAAAGGTAAAGAAGAAAGCTGCTATTTTTTTAACCTCCATGTGCTCCACAGGAACTATGCAGATAGAGTAAAACCTCACGTATACTCTTTAATTCCCCAGTCAGATATTTTGATACTAGACTCCAGATGTTGTCTGAAAAGTCTGTGACATTAAAAATATGGTTAAGCCTGCTAGGTTTATGAAAACCTTCCCCCCCTTGCCTTCTCCCTGCCAAATAAACGCAGCCATGGTTGTTTGCATCCTGAATGATGATGGCGGTGACCTTAGCACTGCTGGCTTTAGTAGTGAAGGAAATAATGTATGTGTCTTTGATAGCTGTGGGGCTCAGCACATTTCTTGCCAAAGAAGGTCATTCAGTAGAGAGATGACAGGAGAAGGGACTAATAGGGGGTTATGAACTTCTCCTTGAGTGTAACACTCTGTTTCATATTGCAAGCAAAAACTGCATTGTGCTGTCTAGTATGATTAACAGGAAGAGCCAGGAAAACTTACCTGATTAAACTGCCCTGAATACATTTGCCAAGTTTCTATTCTCAGGAGACAAGGAAAAAAAGTGATCATAGGAGTTTCTCAGTTGTGGAAAATATTGAGAAATTAGATCTGAAAATGTGCTCTAGGCTGTTTGTTCAACAGTCCGTCAGGGAAATACAAGTTTGTGAACAGATTATTCATTTATTGAACATAGTATTTAATTGTGGACTCACCTTTATTCCATCTCTGTTTTGTAAACCCAATTTTTCCAGATATTTGAAACAAGTTTTATTGGCACCATGCACATTGGAGAAAGAAAACTTTCCAACATGTGTACATATTATCTAACTAACTCTCACAAATATTAAATTTAGGATATGGATGAACATGTTTTAGTATTTTTCATAATTATGGGTAATCAGTGGCCTTTTCGAGTATTTTAAATCTCTTTGCTTATAAAAATTTGTAGATTTTGAAGTAAAGCAGTAGTTTATGCACTTGGTTCCTATGTAGCATTATGGGATATTCAAGCTTGATATTTCTTAATCATCATCTTGTCCAGAAAATGTTTCATTTACAATAAATTTTACTTTAAAAACTTACTAGAAAAAATACTCTGGGCCCAGCTGGTTTCGTTGTGAATTTTACTATACTTTGAGGAAGAAATAGTGCTCACAAAAAAATAAGATACTTAAACTCTTTCAGAAATTAGATGAAGCAGGAATATTTTCCAACTATTTAATTTTATGAAGCCAGAATTACCCCATACCAAAATCAAAATTATTACAAAGAGAAAATTAGGCCAATGTTCCTTATGATAATAGACAGAAAAAAATTAACAAAATATTAACAAACAAAATATATAAAAAGGATAATAGCATTATAACCATGCTCAATGCTGCACCCCTCCCTCCCTCCACTGCTGGGAAACTTACTGCCATTGAAGCCTAAACATCTACATTCTGCTCTGGTGAGAGATGATAGAGACAGATGGTAACAGGCATTGGACTCTGAGACCAGGAGTTCTTTACCTGCCAAATGAGATTCCCTACCCCCAAAGCATGCAGAGTCGTGGTGTATGTGGGAAACACAGGAGGGGGTCACAGTTCTGCCTGGTGCCAGGTACCTGGGAGTGAGCATCAGCACTGTCTGCTTGTATTGTGTCTGTTTTATATATTTATATCTACATCTGAATGTCTATAATTGTGTTTTAATACAAAAAAATGGGTTTTATCACAGTAATGAAAAATTGGTTAAACATTAGAAAAATCAGTATAACTCACCATATTTACGCACTGTAAAAGAAAAACAGTATGATTGTCTCAGTAGATGCAGGGGAAAAAAAACATTTGACAAAATTCAGTCATAATATCAATTTTTAGCAACTTAGAAATAGAAGGGAGGGACATCTATGAAGCTAACATCATATTTCATTGTAAAAGACAACACACTTTTCCCCTAAGATTGGATACAAGGTAAGAATGTCTGCTCTCACCACTTCTCTTCAGTTTTGAAGTGGAAGTCCTAACAGTTTCAATAAGGTGAGAAAAATAAAAAAGATGTAAAGATCAGAAAGTAAATAATGAAACATTGACTCATAAACAATATGTTCATGTATTTAAAAAGCTCAAAAGAATTTATAAAAATATTGTTAGAACTAATAAACAAGGTCCCAGGATATAAGAGCAATATACAAAAATCAATTGTATTTCTATATGCTAGCAGTGAATAATCAGACAACGGAACAACAAATTCACAACTATCAACTGAACCTAAAAAACCCCCAAAACTAAGCAAACAACTGAAACAAGAATAGAATCACAGAAATGGAGACCACATGGGTGATTATCAGTGGGGAGGGGAAGGGGGCGAACAAGGGAAAAGTACAGGTAATAAAAAGCATAAATGTTAGTTACAAAATAGACAGTGGGAGGTTAAGCATAGTACAGGAAATGGAGAAGCCAGTGAACTTATAAGCACGACCCATGGATGTGAATTAAGGGGGAGGAATGTCGGTAGGAGAGGAAGTGCAGGGCAGAGGGGAATATATGGGAGAAAAAAATGGGACAGGTGTAATAATATAATCAATAAAATATATTTTCCAAAAACCTTCATTCATTAAAAAGAAACCTGGATTTGTATTAGTTTCCGATGCTATTTTCATGAACATGTTGTCAGTTCTCATTTTTTCTTAACTAATATTAAGTATTTGTTATGAGCCAAGTGTTGTGTGCTGTCTGATTTGTGTGAATCATGCCATTTAATAGTGACTTCCCAAGGTGACGCTGTGCACTGTGTATATAGGAACCAAGGAAGTATGGTTCAGAGCCTGTGTCTCTTCTCAAAGAGTATTTTTGAGAGGGTAAGGAGTGGGTGGCAAGGGACACTCAGGAGTGGGAGAGAAGAAGGAAACAGGCAGACTACAGAACGTTCTCTCAGGGAACTTAGAGGTGGAGACATGGGGAAGTAAGTAGTCAAGGTAGTATTCTTAGGGGAGACCTGAGTAGTGAGCTTCTTTGGAGATTATTTGTCTTAGGCAGTGAACAGCACTTACTTTGTTTTATTTTTTACTGTAATTCTGTTGTAGTTGTCCTAAGTTTTCCACCTTTGCCCTCCTCTGCCCAGCCTACCCCCTGCTCCCACAGTCAATCCCCACAACTTTGTCCATGTCCATGGGTCATTCATACATGTTCTTTGACTAATTCCTTCCCTTTCTTTCCACTGTTATCTCCCTCCCCCTTGTCCTCTGACCACTGTCAGTCTCTTCCATGTTTCTATGCCACTGGTTCTATTTTGCTTGTTAGTTTATTTTGTTCGTTGGATTCGTCTTATAACTGAGATCATATAATATTTCTTTCACTGACTGGCTTATTTCACTTAGCGTATTCTCTAGTTCCACCCATACTGTCTCAAAAGGTAGGAGTACCTTCTTTCGTTCTGGTGCATAGTATTTTGTTATCTAATGTACCTCAGTTTTTTGATCCACTTACCTACTGGTAGGCACTTAAGCTATTTCCAGCACTTGACTATCATAAATAATGCTGCTATGAACACAGAGATGCATAAGTTCTTTTGAAATGGTGATTCGGAATTCTTAGGGTATATTCCCAGCGGTGGACTCTCTTGGTCAAAAGGCAGTTTGATTTTTAGTTTTTTGAGGAAATTCCATACTGTTCCACAATAGCTGCACCAGTCTACATTCTACCAGCAGTACACTAGGGTTCTCTTTTCTCTACATCCTCACCAGCACCTGTTTTTTGTTGATTTATTAATGATAGCAATTCTGACAAGTGTGAGGTGGTGTCTCATTGTGGTTTTAATTTGCATCTTTCTGATGGCTAGTGATGTCGAGTATCTTTTTGTATGTCTCTGGACCATCTGTGTGTCCTCCTTGGAGAATTGTCTATTCAGGTCCTTTGCCCATTCAGTGAACAGCACTTCTAAAAATCCATTGAACAGTGCATATTTTTTTAGTGATTACTGTATGTTCTTAGAATTCCCCAACTGTACATGGAGTGGGACATTGTTGATAGGGAATTCATGTCCAGTTTCCTCTACCTGGTTCTGTAGCAGGGTGTTTGCCTAGGCAGTCTTACAGAGAGCAAATTTTGCACTTTCCAAGGTGCAAAAGTCCAATTCTCAAACTTCTGACAGGATGCCATTTGCAACAGTGCCTCCTTTTGTTACTTAGTGGCAGATCTTGAGGAGAGAGGTGCATAGGTCCAGCCATCACTCCATCCTGCCTTCTATTGCCCACAGTATGGACAGCCACTGGTAGAAATGGGAAGGAAATGTACAGGGACCAAGGCCAGGGACCTGCCAGCCTCTCTCCCATGCAAACCATTTAGTGAACTCAACAATTTGACAGACTACAGAAAAGTGATCCCTGAATAAGGAGTTTCCATTTCCCGCTACAATTACAGAAGAGAGAAAGAGAAAATGTCATTCTATATAATCTCAGATGACTCCCACAGGGTCACATGTGAGCATTTGCCCCTGCCCTTAGGATTTCCAGTGGTGACAGAATAATTCCTGTGTGGAGACAGGAAGCTGGGAGTGAAAGTGCCACCTCCAATGATCATATAGTGATATGGACCCCAGCTCATGGGATTCGCCACATTGTGGATGAGGCATGAGAAATTCACACAGACTACCAAGTCCTGTGGAGGAAAAGGGACAACATGGATTTTCTCTCAAGAGGAGAAAAAGCCTCGGCCTTTGCCATGACTGGCCTTTATTTCTTTTCTGGGCACATTACATGAAGGTCCTCGTTTACTCTGCACGGGTTTACTTTAAGTGGTTACCTTTTACAGAAAACAAAGGAGAGATGCCGCTAGTCACATCACAGAAGAAGTATATTTGCAGATGCAAAGGGAAAAGTGATTGAACTGGTTACACTCATCCTTGGAAGGTTTAGCATGGGTTTTAGGAAGTTAATTTAAAGATATGCAGTAAATGTTTACTACCTCAATTCAGGCAGAGGGAATTTTAGCAAAAGCAAGTCTCATAGCAGTCTAGGTACAATGCAGGCCTGATTCCCCATGGGAGAACCTATCTGTGGGCATGGGTCCTGTGCATCTCCGAGTGGGAGCTGGGTCCATACCACGCAGAATGGTCTCCTATATTTCCCCCCTTGTTTTTAGTTAGGACTGCTGTAGATTCCACAAAGCTTGCTACTTGTTGGTCTCTCATACGACCTGGGAAAGTAATTTGCAAATACGTCAAAGTACACACAGCATTATTATGATCAGTAAGCAACCAGTGATTCCAAAGACCCACCCTCTCAGATTAAGCCTATCAATC
Organism: Tonatia bakeri; assembly: GCA_004024845.1. Classification (NCBI taxonomy): domain Eukaryota; kingdom Metazoa; phylum Chordata; class Mammalia; order Chiroptera; family Phyllostomidae; genus Tonatia; species Tonatia bakeri. The sequence goes on from PVIA01012272.1 coordinate 14,992, forward strand.
ATTGTCAGGCAGTAATGATCAAACAGACAACATTCAAAGAACTCTGAGGACCGATTTTGAGTCAGGGTCAGATAGCTAAAGGGCCATAAAACTTTGGGGAAACAAACTCATTTCAGGCTTGGACCCTTATCATTTAAATTGAGGTATTAGCAAAGTAGGTTTCATAGGATTTTATGCTTTCTCTCTTAGGCCTGATTGCCCAGGGGAACTTACCCTTTCCAGCACAGGGCCACACCCACTCCGGCATTGTTTCAGGCTTAGGTCGAGCAGGGGAAGTAAGGCAGCCAAGAGGTTAGGAGACTTCTCACAGACAGAATGAAGACTCAGGCTATGTCAAAGCTGAGGGGTGAGGGTCTATCACCCCCTTTTTCTATAGCCCCCAAGTCCTTCCCTGAGGGCCTTCCTGTGATCATGCCTGTCTTAGGTCATCTCTCCCTTGAGGAATCTTACCCCTCATTGGCTGACCAGTCAAGCATTGGGGGCCTGGCAGGATCAAGTAAAAGGAGCAGAGGTGGCACTCCTGTCAGGATGATAAGCTTTGTCTCCTCAGTGGCTTATAGTCCAAAGGTCTCTCACTCAGCCTTAGCTGTGGGGGGTTACAGCTTCTGAAACCAGGCAAGGCAGTTCCCAACATTTAATATCCTCCTTTTTTGTTTGTGAATGCAATTGTAGCTGTTAAGCTTGTGAAACCTACTATTTGCTCTTCCCAAATGCAGTCTCAAGAAAACAACCTCCATATACATTATAAAGCACAAATAAGATTTAAGAGAAGGGGGCACCCAAGGGCTGTTAGGACCCAAACTCGTAAATTCAGTCCATTGAACTAGTTTTTAGGGTTCATCCATTATAAGATTATTGTGGAGGGTCTGGAACACTTTTTGTTTGGTAAGGCCTTTGCTCAAACATTAAGAGCCTTGATGTCTCCCATGTAGTGGGGGCACACCTAAAGGGAACATTATGGGCACTGGGGGGTTGTTGCCCTCTGCAGGAGGCGCTGAAGGCTCAGCCCCTGTCATTGTGGCAGGCCCCATCTTTCTCCACTGGCAGATCCAGGCCCGTAAGTGACAGTGTGGGTGTCCATTTTTTTTTTAGGCTGTTCAGGGTCAGCTGGGCCATCTGGTCTGTCAGTTGATTGGTTCTCGGCTCCAGGTAGCAGAGCTTGACATCTATCCTGCTTATGATAAGGCTTTATTCTTTTGGCTGGCAGCCAGACAGGACCTGTAGGGATGGAAACGCATGCATACCCTCTTCCCCATGTTTAGAGATCTACAGGGCCTTGCCAAGAGCCATCTCCCAGCAAATCTCTATATAAAACCTGAGGATAAGATGATTTTGGCTCTTTCTTCTGAAAATGTTCCTTAATTGGAGTAGGGTGATTCATCACAATTTAGAAATTATGTGAAAACATGGCTAACGTAATCAAATTGAGGGGGGGCGAAGAACTCATGACTTCCCTTTTTTTGTTTAAGATTTTTAAAAGTATGATGAGCCTGTTCTACAATTGCCTGATCTGTTGGATTGTAAGGTATTCCTGTTTATGTTCAATATTCCAACATTGAAGGAAGACCTAAGTAGAATGGGCAAGGTATCCAGGGCCATCATCAGTTTTAATTTGCTGAGGCCATCCTTAATGACTAAAGGCTTTAAGCCAATGGGCTTGTATATTTTTAGTGGATTCTCCTGTTAAAGCAGATGCATGTAGAACATCAGAGTAAATATCAATAGAAATATGAACGTATTTGAATTTTCCAAAGGGAGCATAATGAGTGACATCCGTTTGCCAAAGTATTTGAGAACCTAGTCCTTGAGGATTAACTCCTGTAGATGGGGGTGCCTTGATAAGGGCCTGGCAGTCAGGACATTCTTTAATAATTTGCTTAGCTTGGAAAGACAGGCCCCCTGCTGTTTCTCCAAGCTGCAGTGAGTTTAAGCAGCAAGTTAATTGCCCTGTTGTTCTCAGGACCTGGTAGCTCCTAGGTTCAGAGTTTTCAAGGAAAGTGGAAAAGATGGGGCTGGGGGAGTACTCTGAAAAAGCATGTGGTAGACAAAAATGGTTTTATGCCAAGGGCCTTTTGAGAGCTGGGCCCACGCCACTCAGAATAATCTCCTATAATATAGAGACCAAGAAACCCCACCCCGTGAATGAAGTGTTACCAAGGAAAGAGTGGTTCTTTGACATAGTAGGTGGATTGTGAGGACAGGAAGTATAATTTATAAGGCAGGTTGAGCATATCATAAATTTAAATTTCCTTGAAATAGCAATGGTTGTACTACAATATGGTGAAAGATTTCCAGTGACAAGGAAGGTAAGTAAATAATTCCATCTGAAATGGTTTTTGTCTGGAGTATGTTGCTTATGTATAAATGCCTATCATTTTTCTCCATTAATCCCATTATGTCAGTACTGAGTAGTTAAATATATATATTATGGTATGGAATGAAGTTCCTAGGCATTTACATTTAATTTCAGTTTTCTTTTTCAGAATTTTCATTTTTACATTAGAAAAGTAGTTTTCCATTGAAAACATTGAGGTGATCTTAAATTATGTAGAAAAGTGGAGTTTTCTTTGCTTGTTAATTTTCTACTTAAAAATTGCCTTTTCTACAGATTTGTTTGTGTAATCTGATGATTTGCTTTAATTCCCACCCATTTAATGGTTAGATAAAACATGAAGTACCCAAAATCTGTTCTGGAATTTTTTAATGTCTCAAGTGTACTCTCAGGTTTGCACATTGAGTTTTTCAGTTTAAAATATTTTGAATATAAAATATTTTGTGAAATATAAAATATTTAAAAATCTTTCATATGATATAAACTTATGAGTTTTATTTTTTGTTTAACTTACTGTGTTCAATTTTTTTCATTCTTTTAATTTAATCCAGAAATAGACAAAAAGAAATATTACAAGTATAGCAAAGAGAAGACATTAAAGTGGCTGGGAAAGAAGGTATGGTACCTCTCTAGTACCTATGGCAAAAAATTACAATGATCCTTTTTAAAATTATAAAGAATGTGGTAAGTCTTAATCTAAAGACTCTTGTATTTCTAACTAAGAGAGGAAAACTATATAAAGATACTCAGTATGAAAAGAAATCTTTTACTTTTCATCATCCCTAACTCATTTGTCTCTGGAGTTTACTAGATAATTTCTTTCTTTTTTGGTTTTTCTTCATTTGTTTCTTTTTGACCTGCAATGACCTTTCATTTCCACATGATTTTCACCACTGAATGAAGGAAGTTCTTACTCTTTGTTGGTGAAGATCTGAGTTTTCTAAGCTAGAATAATACCAGGCTTGATGTACATTTGCTGTGGCTGGTCCTGCAGGTGTCTCAGAGGTGGATGTTGCTCCCACACAGCCAGGCCAAAGCTGAGGCAGACTGGATTCAGGCTTAGAGGAAGTGTGTCCCACCATGTGTCTGGATGCTGAAGAAAGGTCATCTTCCAGGCACACCCTGTACCTTAGTGATCCTAAGAAGTAGACTGCATGTAAGGTCTGGCAGTGTTTTCAAATTGATTTAGTAAGTTGCAGCCAGTATTTTTCTTTTAATGGGATAGAATAGCATATGATGGCTAGGGTAGGATAGGATGTATTAAAATTTAACAGAGTAAGAGCAAGTATTAAGTATGGCTGTATGAAACATTTTTATATATGTTTCATATTTTTATATATGTTGACTTGCTGTGTATTTCTTACTCTGGACAGTGGCTAATAAAAGAACAACACAAAAAGTACTTTGAAAGCCATTGGTCTAAGGATATAGTATATTTTCACACTGATTAAGAATCTCACCAGAGAAGATCTATAATAGCTGACGAAGTTTTTGCAAACCAATGATACCAGTAGTTATAGTACCGATTTCTAGGATTCTCTTCTATCTTTAATTTTATGAAAAACCTGTGTGTATGTCATATATTACCAGGCACATTAAGAGCCTTGGAACATGCAAATGAACGTTGTAGTATCAGGCTTCTACTGTACGAAGTAGTGAAAAGATCTTAAAAGTGCCCGTATGTTTCACTTTTCATTCACCTTAGTATTAGTCTTTGTAGGTGAAGAATGAGTGTAAGTACTGAACAGAATCTTGACTTTTAGTTTTTGTCCTTAGTAAATGGTAATGACATGAATGGCAGAGTGAAGTTTACATTTATGCAGTTTCCTTTCTTAAATTTCTAGGATTTGGGGAATTTAAATTATTTTGTTTGGAAAATAATTTCATATAAACTTTATGCCAGGTTCTGTTCTAAGGGCCTTAAATATGCGAGTTGTGAGTATGGGAAATACAGAGTTTATTCTTATATTATCATTTATTAATTATTGTAACATTTTCCATATGAACAACTGTAAACCTACTTTTCTCCCACCTTGTATATTAACTCATTTAATCTTCGTAACAATCCTTTAAGGTAGGTAGCATTTTTATCCCCATTTCAGCGAGAAGCTAAGTAATTAGCCCATGGTCACAGAGTAAATCCAAGCAGCCCAATTCCAGAGTCACTACTCTCATATTGTGTACCCTTAGGAAGTCTATGTGTTGAAATCATCCTGAAATGCTATAGCTGCTGCTCAGACTTTGTCCAAATGTGCAATCATTTCTCATCTTCTGATATCTGCTGAAGAAATAATTCTTCCTGGATCTTAAATGGATTGAGGGCTATCTGGAGTTAATTTAAAATACCCTAGTATTTCCCTTTGGTTATTTCATAGGTTAATCAGACTATGGCAGCATTAAAAACCAATAACATCAATGTTGGTGCTTGGGTACAGTCAAATGCATTTTTCCCCAGTCACCAGATTTCCAGTGACAAGGAAGGTAAGTAAATAATTTCACAAGAAATAATATTCGTCTGGAGTATATTGCTTATGAATAAATGCCTGTCTTATGATTTCAAAATCTTAATGTCTCAGAAGCTTCACTTTCTTGCCATTGTCTTCTTGTTTTGTGGCAGGTGTGCATTTTTTAAAATAATTTCTTTTTTTTAAAATTTTATTTATTTATTTGTAGCGAGAGGGGAAAGGTGGGAGAAAGGGAGAGAAACATCAATGTGTGGTTGCCCCTCACATGGCCCGTACTGGGGACCTGGCCCGCGACCCAGGCATGTGCCCTGACTGGGAATCGAACTGGCGACCCTTTGGCTCACAGCCCGCATTCAATCCACTGAACTACACCAGCCAGGGGCATTTTTTTCTGAACCAAATAGTATTTCTACCATTGGTCACTTCTGTCACTAATGGATGCTTAAATAATTCACTGAGCAAATACTTATTTACACTAATAATAACAACCCTAACAACTCTGGCTTTCATTCATTGAGGGTATATTGTATGTCAAGCCTTTTACTAAATTATCAGTTTACACACATTATCTCGCCTGACCCCAGTAAGTCTCGTTTTCAGTGAGATTCGTGCGGCTGTGCTCAGAGTCTCACTGCCAGGAAAGGGTAAAACCAAGCTGCCAGGGAGCCAGTTTGACTCTGAGGCCCACACTCAGACTTCCTGCTGCACTGTCTGTGCAGCACAGAGTGTCCAGGGAGCTGCATCTGTTTTCATCTTTCTCTCAAGGAGTGTATGTCCAACTACAGGTCTCAATACTTCAATTTTAGATAAAAATTGATTTAATTGGCAATTTTTTATTTTATAATACTAAGGTACACTTTCTTGCCTCGGCATGCCCTTATTTTTATGCATATGTTGAGTAAAAACAGCTATATAATGCAATTAACATTCTGAAATGGAAGGACAGAAATTGTTCTGATTTTAAGCTTCAGTTCAGTGTTTCCCTGTTCTAGGTGTACAATTCTGAAACATCTGGCTTTAGTCATAAAAATAAATAAAAATTAGGAACAGTGCCTGGTTTGTGATTGATGGTAATTGAGGCAGTTTTTGATTTGCAGAAACATGCCTTTGTCCGAACACAGCACTGACAGATGATAGATGACACCAGCCGTTTTGGGAGTGGTGGACAGTGCCCATGCCGTACTGAGTTTACCAGCTGTCAGGGTCTTTGTTTGGTTTTAACAAAAGAAGAGAGGGGGTTGAATCAGATAAATTGATGGATGAATGGACAGATGTATAAAACCATAGTTTTTTTGTTTGATTTTTGTGTTTTTTTGTTTTTAATAGGAGAAGGGATGTTAGAGGTTATTTTGACAGATGTCATTTTAAAAAATAAAAATCCTCTTTGTCTCAGAGAAGTTGATGACTTATCCAAGGTGACTCATCCTAGCTAGTAGACCAGGTCTGCTGCTCCCAGTCCAGTGTTTTCAGTTTCAAAATACAAGGGTCTGGGTTTGGATATATTTCCATTTAGTGTTCTAGCAATACAGTAGCTTTATACTTTTTATTTTAGTTCCTTTTTTAGATATTTAGCTTAATATGGTACCACAAGAAACAAACAAATGATACATTGGCATTCTTAAATTTGTTTTGTCTATTTATGACTCATTGAATAATTTCTAGCCCAGAGAACCATGAGCATGTTTTGAAAAGAATTCAGTCATCCCTTCCATTTCAACATTGGCAGTGAAAATCTCTTACTGAAGACTTCTTAAAAAGATCAGGTGGTCCAAGAAGCAAACACTTTCTGACAAACACTTAGGCAGCCCTAGCCAGATGGCTTAATCGATTGGAGTGTCTTCCCTACACCAAAAGGTTGTGGTTTTCATCCTGGTCAGGGCACATACCTAGGTTGCAGGTTCGATCTCCAGTTGGCGCTCTTACAGGAGACAACCAATCTTTTTCCTTTCTTTCCTTCCTTTTTTTCCCCTCCCTTCCTTCTTTCCTATCCTCACCTGAGATATGTTTATTGATTTTAGAGATAGACAAAGAGAGAAAGACATTGATTGGGTTGGCCCTCCCATATGACCCCAGTTGGGGCTAGATCCTGTAACTTACACCTGTGTCCTGACTGGAAATGGAACCTGAAACCTCCTGGTGCATGGTAGGGCTCTCTAACCAATGAGCCACTCAGCCAGGGCAAAAATAAGTCTTTAAAGAACACACTGAGTTAAATTGTTATTTTAACTTGAAGGCAGAAGAGAATGAAAAAAAGAAGCAAATAAATATCCCAGCAACAAACCTGGGATCATTATTATTGATACATATTCTCATATATCAATATATACAGAGTCCATATATCAATTTGAGAATATTCTCTATATATTGATCATTTGTATTCTCATGTGATTATCCCACCTTATGATTAAATTTGATTATCTCCTAGTATCTATATAAAATACTGAATTAAGGAACAGGGCTTTCGAACAGATTTTATTGTCTTGTGTAACTATTTAATCAATACTCAGTACTAAGGATCCAGATCTTTTGATTTTGCCTATATATATATATATATTTTAGACAGATGGAAAGGGAAAGAGAAAGAGAGGGAGAGAAACATCAGTGTGGTGGTTGCCTCTCACATGCACCCTACTGGTGACCTGGCCCACAACCCAGGCACATGCCCTGACTGAGAATCAAACCAGCAACCATTTGGTTCACAGGCCTGTGTTCAATTCACTGAGATACACCAGCCAGGGCCAGATGCTTTTCAATTAATGATTATACACTCTGCTGAGTTTAGTTTTTTTACATTTTAAAGTATTTTATTACCTTGAAAGTATATATAATGTTCAGGACTTTTATACAGCCGGAACTTAATAGGCATTATTTCTCTTAAATGAGCATACTCATTACTATTTGATGATTAGATTTATTCTATTTCAAAACAGACCTAGAAACAATTAGTCTTTTTCAACAGACATGACTATCTCAGATGGTTACAGCTGATTTTTGAACTTTATTTGTATTCAAGGGCCTCAACTAAGAAAACAATCCTGAATTTTGGTTTTAACTATCATTTAGTGGGTATCTACTGTTTTTCAAGGCAAGACAGAGCCATAATTTGAATGTTGGTTGACTTTAAATCTATCACAATTATTACTGTTTTTTCTCCCAATCTTTATTCTTTTTTTTTTCCAGAGGACTATATTTGTTATGCCCATGGTCTGATATCTGATTATATTCCTAAAGAATTAAATGATGACTTATCTAAATATTTAAAGTAAGTACCATTCATCTTCAGACATAATTAAGAAATACCTTTTTAATTTTTGGTGTTCTATCAATAAGGTTTCTTTATGGCTTATCATATCACTGTTTCTGATAAGAGATTTTTTAGTTATGTCATAGACTAAAAAATCTTTGGAGATGTTTTGGAGGTGATTTTTAATGGGCATTCATTGATTGAAATGAATTGATTTAGTCGATAGTGATTGCAGGAACTTGTGTTAGGATTAGAATTATGGGTTGGTATGGTTGTAGACAGTAAACTATGTTAAAATTTTATCCCCAGTTAGACTTAACAAATTTAGTTCTTTCTGATCATTGTAATAGAAATGAATGAAGGTGGGAAAGAAAGAGTGGATGGCGTGTAGAATATTTTTAGAAGTTTTGTAGCATATTCTCTGTCATTAGGTGTTCACTAAGTACTTTTATTGCATCCAGAACTTGGAATTCAAAAAATGAAAAAACACTGTGTCTTTGAGTGCAGAAGCATTTAAGAATGACTTGACTTGTGTTCCTTCCTTCATAAAGATTTTTGATATGATATAAAGATTTTACCTTAGGGTGAAAAAAATGTTTTTGCCAATTTTAGTAATTGTTTAGAATTATTTCAGTGATGATTTAATAGCTTTTCCTCATCCTTAGAACTTTTTTCTCTGATATGTGAAGGTAAAATTACTTTTTAATAGATATAATTGCTGTGTTTAGCCAATTGCCTAGATCTTTTAAAAAATAATTAGCGGAAACTGGTTTTGGTTTTGGTTTTGGTTAAAGATTTGGGGTGAAAGATAAGTCAATTAAAGTTCTCTCTAATGGAGGAAAGGTACATTTTGTGTGTTTTTTGTCAATGGTTAATACAAGGAGGGATAATCTGAGGAGGGACCCCCCAAAACTGGAATTTATTTATGGAAATTGTGTATTTATTCTTACTTGTGTAAATTTCAGTCACTTTGAAAGTACTCTCCATTTGATGCAGTAAGCCTATCAAGACATTTTTTTCTCACTGCTCAAAACAGTTTTTGAACTTGTTAATTTTCATAACTTTTAGTGCTTCTGCCATATTTTTGTTTCACTTCTTCCACATCAGCAAAACATTTCCTTTTGAGGATGTTTTTTCATCCAGAGGGGAAAAAGTTGCTCAAGGCAAGATTGTGTGAATAGGGAGGGTGGACATGTGGGTTATGCCATTTTTGGTCAAAAACTGCTGAATGCTCAGCGTTGTGTGGGTAGGTGTGCCCGTAAATCATCCATCATGAAATGGGCAAGTGCATTGATTGAGTATTCAAAAAAATTAACTAAAGCCAAATGCAGCCTCTCACAACAACACCAGCTGGTACACTGATTCAGATGGGTTCCTAGAACACTCACCTGTGGGGGAGGTCTGTACTACAAGGTACTCACCCTCCAAAAGACAGTTCTGGGGTTTTTTTGGTCCCACCTTATATAATTTTAACTTTTAAATATATGTTAGATTCATTATATATGGAGAAAAAATACTACAGTGCTAAACACAGATTTATAGAGTCTAAAGAAAAGCAATTCAACTTCAACAGAGTTCTAATTTTATTTTTTAGTTCATGCAATTCCAATACAAGGTATTAAGTAGTGAAATGAAGATTTATTCATTTAGTTAGATTTTACTCTTTGCACTGAGATGATTGTATAATATATGGAAGTGACGCTGTCAGAAGAAAGTAGAGCATACTGAATCTTAAGTTGACCTAGCTTTTCTGTTTGCTTGTCTATGAAAAACCATGACTATAATTCTTATTTTTTACTCCTTAGGCTTCCAGAACTTTCAGCTTCATTACCAAAGCCTCCATCAAAGGTAAGAAGCTGTGACTAAGATATTTTGAGGGACCTGGAACAATGTTATACCTTTAACACATAGGTTTAGTTTGTTGTAGTGTATTTTAAAGCATACTAGATCCACATTGCATGGAGCGATGTTAAGTGCAATAAAGATTGTACTGGACTCTCCATCAAAATTTTATATTTTTATAGATTTTACCTGAATAATAAAGTACTGTGAAAACCCAGTAAAAGTTGGTTAGCCAGAAAACTGTATAAAAGTATAATAGATATATAATTATAATTAAATATTTTTATTAGCTAGACCCTGTAATTAACTTTATTAATCACCAGGAATACTAAAATTTTGCTAAATCTAGTTGTCACTGGCACAAAGATGCATAGAGCATGGTTTTTGTAACACAAAGAAACCTTTGAGCAAGGATGACCATACTTTTTTTCTGTACTTGAAGTGATAGACACAATTTGTGTATAATATTTATCTGTTAGTGGAAAGCCTTTTCTTCTTCCAGATATTCTCAAACTGCCACCCATAGCTCCTCTGCGCTATAAGCTAGCAGCTTGTGTTTGTCTCACAGATTGGGAGAGTAGAGAAGCCAGTCATAAACCATACCTGATGACACACTATAGTGTCCTTCAGTCCAGGTCTGACCTCCAAGACAGAGAAATAAACATTCACCAGTTTGTCAGTGAGGCCATTCTCCTACCAGCAAAATAATAGAAACCTTGTAATGTGAGGTGGACATGTTGTGGATGTTAAACTTTTCTTTTTTCCTGACTTCAAGATGGCAGATATTTTCAGGATTTTTTTTTTTATTTTGTCTTATTTGGAGGTGGTGGTAGCTCCAAAAAACATGTATTACTTTGATCTTTGGAAAAACATCGGAAATTTACAGTGCGTCATTGTGAGTTGTGGGCCACTTTCAGCCAATTGTCAAAGCTGATGCATCTTTCATTCTCTGGAGGAATAGCACTGGGCCAGGAAGTCAGACCCACATACTTCTTCCAGTGCAAATAGTCTACTGTCTCTGACAGTGGCTCTTGGGGACAGAGACAATCATCTATCAGGATGGGCATATTTGCACCTTGCTTACTTCTCTCCCTCCAAAAAACAGGTTCCTTTCTCCCAAGTATCTGTCTTCCTATATAACTTTGAGGTCATTCATGAATGGATCTAACCCTATTTTGAATGTTTTAGCCTTTTCTCTCAGACCTAGTTTTCCGTTTTCTTATTTTAATTTCCAAACTTTCAGTTGTTTGTGATTTCTTCATTTTTGATTTAGCTGAGGGGTGAGCAAACTTACTTTGTAAAGCCAGATAGTAAATATTTTAGGCTTCCTGAAACAGATGGTCTCTGTCGCAACTACTCAAATCCACTGTTGTGATGCAAAGACAGCCATAAACAACTCATAAATGCACCAGTGTGGCTGTGTTCCAGAAAAAGTTCATTTATGAAAGTAGGCAGCATAGTTACCTGGCAGGGGAGATACCATGATCATGAAAGTAGGCAGCCATCTGGATTTGGCCCACGAATAGTAGTTTGCCAAGCCCCAATTTAAATCTCAGCATCTTGTCTCCTAAATCTCAGCCTTGCCTCCTGGATTATTTTGGTTGCTTTTCAAGGTCTCCTGCTCTATTGTGTCTTCCTGGGGTGCCAGTGAACATATTACGTACTGCACTAGATGATGTACCATAGTTTAAACGAGCATAGTACAATGTCTTTTGCTAGCTTTCCTCTCTATGTCCATGACTTGATTGATTTTACAGTAATTTAGTTGATTGTTTCCAGGAACTACATTCCAGTGGCTCATCTTTGTATCTGTTATGATTGATAGCATGGAGCCTGTCATCCTTAATATGTTCTGCATCATTTTCTTACTATCATATGTTTGCCTATGTTTAAACTCAGCTTCTAATCCTTATTACTCCATCCATCTTTTGAATTTATCACTGTCAGCTAGCAGAGCTGAATGCAATCAGTGGATTTGGAGATGTTACTGAATTTCTTCTTGCAAATCATTTGCAAGAATTGTAAGGCAAATCCATCCTAGTGTTAATAAAGTACTCTGTCATTTGCTCTTCTCTTTCCAGAACTATAGCCATTTAGTCATACTTTTTGTTAATGTCTTTCTGAGCCACATTTCTATTTCTTTTGGAACATTTCCCCAAACCCATAGTGATTCAGTCTTTTATTGTAACAAAAAATACAAGTAAATATAACAATTATAGTTTTTTTCCAACATATTCAGCAGCAGGCTAGGAATAACATAAAACCTAGTTATGTACAGAGGCTACTCCAATCATTTTCTTACTTGCAAGTTCTTATAACTGGTGTCTTGTTTGATAATGAACTATTAAAGCACCTGAACAGGTCAGTCATCTTATTAAATGTTTGACATTTATAAGGAAATATATTTCATCTTAAGCTCTTGTCATTAACATTTTTTAATTTGACTTACTAGTGAAAAGTAGTGAATGTGCCTGTGTGTTTATGATGATGTCTGTAATATTATATTTTGCCACAGGAGGAAAGCAAACATCCTCATAACTTTAAGCTTTTTGTGGTGTGAAACTATTATAGTCTTCATGATTACCTCTGAGTTCTACTCTCCCTGTGAAGATACTTTGCTAGTGAAAATATGCATCATCTAAACACTGTCTTAATTTTAGTAGAAACATGTGTTTCTACTAAACACATGTTAAAATTGGTTGTTCACCTAAATTCACTCTGCTGGTACATAGTTCACACATGATAAACTAATCTTTTTCTTTTGAAGATTCATTTTCTGGAGGTTGCTGTGTGGCCAAGTGGTTGTTTTCCTTTATGTGATATAGTACCAGATGCCTCTCTGTTTGTTCTAGAGAAAAATTTCACGACATGTTTTATCTCTTGTTATACATGTGCTGTGGCATCTTTTAGTACCAACTTTACCAGTTCTTTGAAGCTGGGATCAAAATTGTATTTCCTAGGGTTCCTCCATGTTGGGTCTTGTCACTCTGGTATCCACAAAGAGCTTGAAAATCTGCAAAATTCTGAGTTGGGATCACTGTATCGTCAGTGTTCCTTTTAAAGACATATCTGCCCTATTAAGACATATCTGCCCTATTATTTAAGACATATCTGTGCGCTTTACATAATAAATGTGGCATGATTCCATCTCTAATGGGAACATTAAGACTAAGTCTACCTCTTGACAAGATTCTCATGTACATGAATGCAAAATACTCATGTGAAAGGTGAAAATGTGAAGTAAAGTTTGATTTAGTTGCATTGGGCCTAATGGAAAGAGTGCTTGTACAAAAAATGAGATCTCTCCCTAAATATTTTACTAGGCGGCCTTAAGTTATTTGTTTAACATTTCTCTCCTTCCTTTTCCTGCTGGCTGATTGCTTTGCAAAATTGTTCATATTTAGATGAAATGAGATTATTGAATTGAAAGGATGTGACATGAAGTTATAAAAAGATGGTAATAAGAGCTGTTCCTAAATGAATATTATACCAGCCCAAGAAGTAAATGAAGAGGAGGTTCTGGCTCTAACAGCTGGCCTCCTTAAAGGAAATTCTCATCTTTGCTGTCATTCCTACATTCACCCCCTTAAACTGTCCTGGAAGTCAGCAGTCCCTGTCCCTGGTGTATGCAAAGTGTGTGATCAATACTGCTGGACTGCCTAGAGAGTGGGGATGGGACATGCCTAATTATATCCCCTCGTTACCAAAACTGCTCCTCAGAAGGGCTGTATGGCTTAGTTTCCTAGATAATAAGCAAAATGTAGAGCAACTTGTAAAAAATAAGCAGTTTGCAGGGTCAACTGCTTCATTTGGCTTCATTGTAGGTCCAAATTGCACATTGGTTCTTTCTAAATGGATTGATGTATCAAGGTAATATTTTATACCACTTCACTGCTCTAACATTGCAGAAAGTAAAGTTATCATATGAACCCATAGAAGCAAAAGAAGATTACACTAAGTTTAATACTAAAGATTTGAAGACAGAAAAGGTATGTGTGTCCAGGTATAGTGACATACTCTTTCTTAAGACTCAGTGTGTTGCCTGGGGACATCCAGGAATGATTGCATACTTGACTGTAATTTGATAGTTTTAACCATGAAGAATTATTAACTTGTGACTTAAGTTTATTTCTGTGACTGAATCATCAATTCAGAATTATGAATGACAATGCAAATGTCAAGCAAGGAAGCCTTTAGGAATCAAAGGAAAGCAATATACTTAGCAAGAGTGTGCCTAAACTTTGCCTGTATTCTAAGTGATAGTGGAACAGAGGGAGGAAGCTGCCACAGGTAATGTTTTTTCAACTCTATGGTCCAGAAGCTTCCCAGAAATTATAATTGCTAATAACCCCAAAATTTAGTAATCACTCTGACAAATATTTTTGTAACATTTCTTATTAAGTTTTATCTTGTACATGCATTATAAATTTATATCTATGCTTTTAAATTGGCATTGGTATATGTGTGTGTGTGTGCGTGCGTGCGTGTGTGTATAGTTCTGCCCTTTTCGTTTATCACTGTGTTGTGAAAATGTTCACATGTGATTAAGCATTCTTTGAAAATTTATTTTTCATCATATTCACTCATGTTATTTTATTTCCCCATATGAAATATAACTTATTTAATCATCCCCTTATTTTTGGACACAGCTTAATTTTTTTTTGTTTTTATGAAGTGATACACATTTATAGTCTGCATCTCTGATTTCATTACACACAATTTAAAACTAAGAGTAAGAGCCTAGGAAACATGAACTCCTCCCATAATTATTGAGATATACATATGAAATGCTTCCCAAAAATGTAGTAGAAATTTGTACTCACAACCATTATTCCTGCTGAGTATTAATCTTACATTCTTGACCACAGTTAGTATTATTCATTCTTAAAAATTTTTGCCTGTGTAATTAGGCTGCATTTCTTTAACTATAAAATTAGTTGTTTTTCAAATGCTTATCAGCCATTTCAAATTTTTGCAAATTATCAGTTAATGTCTCCTGTCTGTTTTTATATTGGGATAATAATGTTTTTCTTGTTGATTTGTAACAGCTTATTCTAAATTAAGGCTATTAACACTTTTCATGAAATACCTTTTTATTTTATATATACTTTTAAGTTTTTCTGAGAATTAAATATAGAAATTGTTCTTGTTTCTGATTTTCTCTATTTTTATGCTTACAAGAACCTTGCCCATTCCAAGCTGGTTTAATTACCACTTAAAGTTTTTAAATACATTTTATTCATTAATCTCTATGTAATTTATCTGGGCATGTGATATCAGGAGATAATCCAACTTGAGATGTGACTAAATAGCTAGTTATCTCTATGGTTTCTGTAAGCAGGGACATTTTTTAGTTTCTCTGTGAGAAGTAATTCTGCCATACCCTTCTAACTGCTCATTGTATCTCCTTGGGTGGCCAGTGAGGTAAGGGGTTGGATGAGAATGTCAGTTTAATGCAAGGGATGACTTATCTCAGAGACTGTCACTTTTCACTACCCAGTAAAAATTATAAGTGACAGATATGCGAAGCAAAATATCGGGGATCCTAATACTGTGCCCTTCAAAGATACTTTGGCAATGACTCAGTTCCCAGGGAGGCAGCTGACTTGTTTTCTTGGCTGATTCCCATTATTTATGCCTTTTCTAAACAAGTTGTGATGCATCTAAAACAAAGCAAAACAAAACAAAACAAAAACAGCTGCTCTTTACCTACTGCTAGGATATAGCAAAAAAAATGATAATTTACAAGGCAGAGATATTTGGAATCAGCTTTTTGGAAAGCATTTTGTGGTTGGAGGGAAAAAGGGCAGCTAGCTGATCCAAGATGCTTTGCGATACAGGTTATGTTTTGACTATAATAACATTGACATTGATTTCCCATAGAGCCTCTGAATAAAATCAGATGGTAAGTTGCTGTGAATTATTCATCATGTAGAAGGCTGTAATTCCTCCCTCTGACAGTTGCTGCCTGTGTCAGTTCCGTTGTTTGTGTTATTGCACTTAGTGTACCCTCCAGAATTATTCCCCCTAAAGTAAACTTTTGGTTGTAAAATTCGACCTCTTAGAAGGCAGCAGTTTGTCTCCTCTTTTAACATATTTTGTCTCATAGATCTGACTTCTGAATAGAAATCAGAAATTTTTTCAAAAATCACTGCCTTATAAAGTGTGTTAGGGAATGCTTACCTCCCTTAAAGAACCTTGAGACTTGCATGGTCTGGTTTGATTTGCTTGTGTGATTTATAAATGTTGTATTTGAAACAAATTTTCTCTTATTTTCATTAACAGAAAAATAGCAAAATGACTACAGCTCAAAAGGCTTTGGCTAAAGTTGACAAGACTGGAATGAAAAGTATTGATTCCTTTTTTGGTACAAAAAGTTTTTAAAAAGTTGGAAAGATTTGAAACTTTGAATTAAATCCAGCAAAAATACTTGTCTTTTACAGTTCAGTTTTTGTCCTTCTCCATATCACTGTATTTCCTGACCCTCAGTCACCACCCTTTGGTGGAAAAAAAGCAGTTTTTAGATTCATTTGTACATTTGTTTTATTTGAATTTTATGTTCTTGAATAAAATATGGGAAATAATTGTATAACTAAATGACTTGTGGACTTTCGAGTCTTCTTTGACATACTGAAAAGTAATCAAGTGACTAGAATTAACCTCCAGCATCTCAATTTCCCCAATAAACTGACATGTGACAATATGTGAGTGTGTGCCTGTTATTTTGTACAACTTTGCCAAATGGTAGTCATAACAATATGACTTTCAATATACTGAGAGAGTTTTGACTTTTGTTTAATGAGGTTTTTTTTTGTTTTACAAAGAGAATACTATAAAACAAAAATTGTAGTCTCCCAACTTTTCATTACCCAAAGATAATATGGTACATTTTATAACAGTTTTTAAGGGGCATAACGGGGGAAAGGGGAAGGGGTTCCTAAGGAGTATGTATAAAGGACATATGGACAAATGGAAAGCCAAAGACAGGTAGTAGGTTTGAGGGTGGGAAATGGGGATGAATGGGGCGGGAGAAGGGAGAAATGGAGACAACTGTACTTGAACAACAATAATATATATATACACACATATATAATATGTAATAAATGTATAATACATAATAAAATACTTTTCAGCCATAAAAATATAAAGAAAAGGAATTATAATTTTATAACCTTTTTTTCTTGACAACATCATTTTGTGAGCATTTGTCCAGGTTATTAATATGCTTTTTAATGACAATAATTTTTAATTATTTGGATATTTGATTATTTAATAACCATGACCCTGTTTGGGTATGTAGATTATTTTCAAGTGTTCATTATTTGAAGAATAGATTATATATAAATATTTTTCCACATCTTTTATTCTTTTCTTAGACTGGATCTTTAGATGTAGGCTTACTGGTTCATAACTAGGTTCTCCAAATATATATTTGTGGGGATATATTTCACAGAAAGTTTATAGTATCTTGTACTCTAATAAATGGTAGTGTGAATTCTTATTAAATGCCACCTTGTTAGCTTTAAGTGTTGTCTTTGCAAATAAGTGGGGAAAGGCATTTTATGATAGTTTTAATTTACATTAACCTGATTAGTAATGATAGTACAGGCATATATTTTCGTGTTTACTGATCATTTGTCTCAGAGAGAGAATTACCTATTTATGCTCTGTTAAATTGTTGGAGTGTCAGAATTTTTCTAGTTGACTCTAAAAGTGTCTTGTCAACTTAAGAAACATTCAAACCTATAGAGAATTTTTGGTGAATTTATTTGAGCCAAACTGAGGACAATTGCCAGGAAAGAATATTTCACCAGAATGAGAAATGCTGTGGAGAATGACAGTTTAGCACCTAATTTTATACATTAGAATCAAAGGAGGAGCCATAAGAGGGTTACATGAAGCCCACTGGCGATAAATTAGGGAAGCAGGAGAAAGCAAAGTTGGGTAAATCTGTGGGACTGAATGAAAGGTAAAATGATAGACACGTCTTTTACTTAGGTGGGTAAGGGACAGTTATCAGTCAACAATTAACATGATAACAATAACAGTGAGGGGATTGGTGGTCTCAGCTTGAGCCCAAAGGGGTTTGGGGAAAAGGGAAGTTACTTTGACATTTCAAAGGCATGTTATCATAGATATGTTATCATAGATGCAAAAAGACAATAGACAGACTCAGCTGACCTTTGTTAGGGAAAAATACTGGCCCAGGACAGGACTACCAATCATGAACTGCTTTTTGTTAATACTGTGTTTTGCCATATAGTGTGTGCTTTTTTGCTTAAGTTCTTGAGGGAAAAATAAGGGTGAACATTATACATGGGTAGTAGTAATTCTGTATCTATATAAATGTTTTTAATTCGTTTATTTGTGCTTATGCATTAAAAGGGTAACTCTAGAAAGCAATAGTGTTATCCATATACAAAATAATACCCTGGAATACAATAATTGGTTTTGCTTCTTAATATAAATAAATAAATAAATAAATAAATAAATTGAAATAAAAAATTAAAATGAAAGATTTTCTTCATGAAAGTTTGGACCAAAAACATGGGTGTGCAGTATACATGGGAGCCCATTATACACAGCAAAATATAGTAAGTTTTAATTTTAGACCATCCTTTGTGGTTACTTTAGGTCTTTGAGTTTTTGTAAGACTGCCTCATAGGCCTACCCTGAGCTTAACCCTGTCAGGTTAATAGGAATAGGTGGCCCCTTTCTTCCGCAATCTTACAATGTTATATTTAGGGTACTGGACCAGGGCCTGGCCCTGAGTGGCTGTACCCAGGGCCAGTTAGTAGGGTATGGGTTCTTGCCTTCGTGTAGGAAAGATTTCACAACACAAGTCCAGGCGACTACGAGGGTATGTTTATTAAAGCTGGGGATACTAAAACAGGAAGGGCCTGGCATAGAAGAAGCAATAAAAGAGCCTAGGCTGGGCTGCCTTAGCTCACTGGGAAGTCAGAGGAAATGGGGCTTTGGAGACAGGTTGTGGAGATTATTCTGAGACCAGCTACTGCCGCCCATTGCTCCCCTGAGATGGGGATGTAGAGTTTAGAAGACATGGGTCTGTGGGGGAAGAAGTGGTTTTGGGAGAAGAAGGATGGAATGGCCAAGGCTGTCCCCCAGAGAGATAATGGCAGTGCCAGGTCCTTTGTCTTGAGGATTTTATCTTCTGAGGGAAGAAATTTTAGGGGAGGTTTCAAGGGATGGTTTCAGTAGAATATTCATTAGTTCTTGTGTGCCCTTTCAGGGCCATGGTGTCCACTGATTGGTGAGTGAAAAGGCAGGGGCCTTCAGTCATTGCAGTTGGTTTTGGCTTAACCCATCTGGTTTTGCTGCTTTTCTGGGCCTGGAGCTGAGGCCTAGATGTTATCTCTAGGGAGGTGACCTTTTGTATGTGGCTGTAAATTGCTCAGCCATTGTGTTCAGCTGTCTGTTTCAGTTTCTCTACTCCACTTGCCAAGGAATTTTCCTGGCTTCTTAAATGTCTTAAGGAATTTTCCTTTACAGGGAAGTTTACTAGTCATATTCTTCTAATGTTTTAAGAGTTCATTTTTGTTTTACATTTAATTAAGTCATCTAGAAAATTAAATATGCTGTGAGAAGAGCTCTAATTTTATTTTCTCACCTGCTCATTTTTCCATTAGTTCTGTAGGATTATTTTGTCAGGTTCTAAAAGTAAGTTCCAGTGGGATTTTCATTGATATTTTTGTTAGATCCATAAAATTTTGGGGAAAAAAGACATCTTTACTAAAATCAGTGTTCTCATTTGGGAATGTACTATTTCTCTGTATTTACTAAAACTCTAATCATACCTTTCACTATCATTGGGTTCTTCTTCATATGGGTTCTACATACTTCTTTTTTCTGGGTATTTTTATTGCTGTAATTGATTTTTTTTTTTTTTTTTTGTTCTACTAACTGGCTATTTGGTGGCAAAGTGTTACATTTTTATATATTTTTATTTTAAATAACCAATTTACTATACTATTAATCTAATTTTTTTCATATTCATATTGGATTTGCAATACATAATAAGATATATAATCTTACTCTGAAAAATTTGTGTGCAATTCCTTCTAATAGTTGTAACTCTTTTATGTGTATTGTATCATATTACTATAACCGAATGCGCATCCAGCTGCCTGCTACTATGAAAGCCAATACTGGAGAGGCAGGTGCTGATGTAAAGGAAAGTGGTTAATTTGCAGATGCGGACCATCTGGAAGATGGGGGACTCATATCTCAAAGCCCATCTTGTGGAAGATAGGGGACTTGTGTAACAAAGCCCATCTCCACCTCTCGTGGGAGACAAAAGTTTTTTATAAGGAGGGAGAGGGGAACAGAGCAAAAAGATCGGGGAGGGGGTTGCAAAATGCTCTACATGCACACAAGCACAGTCTGTTCCAAAAAGGCAAGTGATGGTTCAGTGTGTATCACCCTAATTTAGTCATACTGGCTTCACATCATCCCAGCTTCATGTATTCCTAGCTCCATGCTTGGAGGTCAGCAAATCAGCTGGAGCTGAGATGCTCGAAAGTCGGGATCTGTATCTTCTGTAGTTCCTTGGAGTCTTATACAAAAATGTTGATCTACAAGCTACATATCAAAGTCAGTCTTTACAGAAACAATATCAAAAGAATGGTGGGGTAGGTTACAATATTCATTCCACTCCTTCATTACCATGGAAAAGAATATCTAGAATACTGTTGTAGAGTAATAATGTTGGTCATCTTTGTCTAATTTGTGATTTTTTTAAATGTACTTTACCATTAATTCTGACACTATTGTTAAGATGATAAAAATATCATTTTTTAAAATATTCCCTTTCATACTTAGAGTTTTTTTTAAAGTTTAAATTGGCAATTGTTGTGTTTGGGCGTATTCTATCAGTTCTCTCTTTGGCACAAAGGACTATGGAATATTTATTACTGTTAAACTGTACTTGAGTTCCTGTCTGACAATAGATAAAGGACATCATAGATGTTCCTATCTGGATTAGCCATTGTCAAATCTACTTTTCAAAACTTTTATTTAGGATTTTTTCATCTACATTGAACAGCAATATTGCTGTTAGGTTTTAGCATCAGAACTATTCTAGCTTTCTGTCTTTTGCAGTGTTCTGGAAGAAATAACGGCTCATAGTAATAATTTCTGAAAAGCTTTAAAGAATTTAAGTGGTAAAATTATCTAGCACTGAGCCTTCTCTTTTTTGTTGATATTGTAGTCTTAATCTGGAAGAATTATTCCTCATCAAACATTAACCTATAAGTTTTAAAATCTAGTAATGATTTTTCTATCATTTCTTCTATTTTTCTTTTATTTACTTTAATATACTTTATTGATTATTCTATTACAGTTGTCGCATTCCCCCTCTGTATTCCTCTCTGCCCTACACACCCCCTCTCCCCCCCTTTTTCCCCACCTTCAGTTCATGTCCATGGGTCATACATGTTAAGTTCTTTGGCTTCTACATTTCCTATACTATTCTTAACTTTCCCCTGTCTATTTTCTACCTACCATTTATGCTACTTATTCTCTGTACCTTCACCCCTCCTTTCTCCCTCCCACTTCCCATTGTTAACCCTCCATGTGATCTCCACTTGTGTGATTTCTGTTTCTGTTCTAGTTATCTGGGAAGCACTTTATCTGCCCTTCTATTATAAATGATAGCTTTGCTGGATAGAGTAATCTTGGATGTAGGTCCTTGACTTTCATGAGTTCAAATACTTCTTTCCAGCCCCTTCTAACCTACAAGGTTTCTTTTGAGAAATCAGCTGATAGTGTAATGGGAACTCCTGTGTAGGTAACTGTCTCCTTTTCTCTTGCTGCTTTTAAGATTCTCTCCTGATCTTTAATCTTGGCTAATGTAATTATGATGTGCCTTGCTGTGTTCCTCCTTGGGTCCAACTTCTTTGGGACTCTCTGAGCTTCCTGGACTTCCTGGAAATCTATTTCCTTTGCCATATTGGAGAAGTTCTCCATTATTTGTTCAATTAAGTTTTAAATTTCTTTCTCTTCCTCTTCTCCTTCTGGCACCCTGTGATTCGGATGTTGGAATGTTTAAAGTTGACCCAGAAGTTCCTAAGCCTCTTCTGATTTTTTTGAATTCTTGTTTCTTCATTCTGTTCTGGTTGAATGTTTATTTCTTCCTTCTCCAAACCATTGATTTGAGTCCTGATTTCCTTCCCATCACTATTTGGCTCCCCGTAGATTTTTCTTTATTTCACATAATTCGACCTTCATTGCTGCCTGGGTCTTTTTTATGCTGTTGAAGTACCCAGTGAGTTCCTGGAGCATCCTGATAACCAGTGTTTTGAGCTGTGTATCTGACAGGTTGGCTATCTCTTTGTCACTTAGTTGTATTTTTTCTGGAGCTTTGAAATGTTCTTTCATTTGCACCTTTTTTTTCTTTTGTTCCGGTACGCCTGTTACTTAGTTAAGGGGTGGAGCCTTAGGTGTTCACCAGGGTGGGGTAACCCATGTTGCTGCATTGTTACACTGTACATGGGGGAGAGGGGTCAGAGAGGGAACAGTGCCACTTGCTCTGCTCTCTGCCAATTTTCAATCACTTCCCCCACTACCCACAATCAAATTAGGCCCTTCTGGCATTGATTCCCAGGGTGGGTTTTTGTACATTCTAGGACCCTGTGGGTCCCATGAACTCTCCTGTGAGGCTGGGAGTTTCTCCTGCTGTCACCTCAACCCCCACCAATGTTTTCAGTCAGAGGCTTTGAGGCTTTATTTCCCCGCGCTGGAACCCTGGGTTGCACAGTCTGTCTTGCTCCCCAGTTGTTCCTCTTGGTTTATCCGCATGCTTAGTCTCCAAGCTGCCACCTTGCTGCGAGTCCTCTACCTGGCTGCCCATCCCCGCCCCCGCTACTGGTCTGGATGAATGTTTCTTCTTTAACTCCTTGGTTGTTGGACTTCCAAACAGTTCAATTATCTGGCAGTTCTGGTTGTTTTTGTTTTTAAATTTGTTGTCCTTGTTTTGGTTGTGCGAGGAGGCACAGTGTGTTTATCTATGCCTCCATCTTGGCCAGAAGTCTCCTATTTGTTTTTGTTTTTCCCCCAAACCTTCACTCTTAGTCTGTGTAGATTATTCTGAGGTGAATGTCTTGACAGCAGCATATGTGTGGGTCCTCTTTTCTTACCTATTCACCCACCCTATATCTTTTGATTGGGGGACTTAATGCATTTACATTTAAGATTTTTATTGATAGGTACTTATTCATTGCCATTTCCCCCCTTCATACTTCTCTGTCTCACTCTTTTTCTTCATCTTTAAAACAGTCCCTTTAGCATATCTTGCAGTGCTGGTTTGGTGGAGGTGTATTCTTTTAGCTATCTTTTTTATGGGAAATTACTTATTTTGCCTTCCATTTTAAATGAGAGCCATACTGGATAGGCCATTGCTTTTCATTACTTGGAATACATCTTGCCATTTCTTCTGGCTTGTGTTTCTATAGAAAAATCAGCTGCTAGCCTTATCGGAGCTCCCTTGTATGCTATTTCTGGTTTCGCTCTTGCTCCTTTTAAGATTCTCTCTTTGTCTTTGAAACTTGGCATTTTATTTTTGATGTGTTTTGGAGTAGAACTCTTTGGGTTTATCATGATTGGGAACCTCCATGCTTCCTGAACTTGCATGGCTTTTTGCCTCTCCAGGTTAGGGAAGTTTTGTGTTCTTGTTCTTTTTTTTTTATTGATTATGCTATTACAGTTGTCCCATTTTCCCCTTTCACTCCCCTCCACCCTGTACACCCTCTCCCACCTACATTCCCCCCCATTAGTTCATGTCCATGTCTCATAAGTTCTTTAGCTTCTACATTTCCCATACAGTTCTTGCCTTCCTCCTGTCTATTTTCTACCTGCCATCTATGCTACTTATTCTCTGTACCTTTTCCTATTCTCTCCTCCTCCCACTCCCCTGTTGCTAACCCTCCATGT
>PVIA01012273.1:0-38802 GCA_004024845.1 Tonatia bakeri
CTCCTGTTGAGTGATGTCATGGTGAAACCGAGTCTCTTGTGTGAGGAGGCATTGTTCCCTGTAGGAATGTGAGGGAGGGATGGATCCAGGTTTGTGCTCTTGAGATTTCCCCCTATAGGGGCCAAGTTCAAGCCTCCTTAGTTATTATGTGAGAATGTAGAAAAGCATCTTTGAAGTGATTTCACATTCCCCAGGGAGGATTTCTCCTGGGCACAGATTCAATGTCATATAATGTTCTAGAATCAGTGCACTAAATCACTGAGCTGTATGTACAACAAGGTGGCTTTGGCTACAGGAAGAACTTCTCATACAGTAGTGGAAACTGAAAGAGACGAAGTCAACAGGTAAGAAAGTGAAGCTTCTGCTTGTGTGCCTGATGGTGGGTTTTCCATATACATTTCTCCTCCCTGATAGTTGGAGATGCAGTGGGAGGGATTTCTCTGTGCTCAGGAACCATGAGACACAGCTTAACCACTTGAATCAGTAGACTCTTGGATTTGATGCTATTTGTTTTTCTCTTCTTTTTAGAGAAGAGTTCAGGCAGTAATTAGAGGTAGAAGTAATTTGCATGAACTAATCACCAAATCCCAGCAAAACTGGATGGGAACTTGTTAAATAAGTCTAATTCTTCTCTTTTTCATTTGCAAGGATGAACTCTACAGAATGGAGTTATCATATTGTGTAAGGGTTCTGTTCTAAGTTACAGAGAAAATAAGAGTCTGTGTCAGCTGCTCTTTACCACTCATGAATGTTCTGTCCCATGGCATGATCACAGTGAGTCCTGAGAGGTTTTCTTCTTTACTTATATGATACCCCAGATTTTCTGATTAAAAAAATCTATCCACTTTTAATATTAGCAACTGAATATATATTATTCTCTCTTTTCCCATTAGAAGTTGGTTTTACCTGTTTGATCTTGTGACTACATTTTACTAATTTTAGGTGATTTTTTGATATCCAAATTATAATTACTGTTGTTAACACAGGAATTTAATTTTAACGGATGATTGTGGTCAAGCACAGAAGGAAATCAGCCTGTGTTCTGCCTGCTAATGTCGTAATGATCTGCACTCAGACAACATTAAATGACTTCAGCTTACTTTGTCCTTACTGTGTTCGGGGTTTCTCAGCTCCCAGCCTGTGTTTGTTCGTTTGCAAAACATCACACAAAGGACAGTAGGCCTCTATGGTAATAATAATGTGTTACCAGATGCCTCTGACCTGAGCAAGTCATCCCTCCTTTTGACTTTCTCCTTCTACCTAATATGTCTTCCACTGATGACACCCGTGATTATGGTTGTTCACCTCCCCCCCATTCATCTGACCCTCTTTGAAATGTCTAACCCACTTGTCATTTCTTTTGCTTCTTGAAAGTTTTGTGTGCTGGTTTCACTTTTTAAAGGACACTATTCCTTAAAGTTTTCATGGATTTTCCTTATTTAGCCCTTTTATTCATCAAACATTGGTCTAGCGTTTATTATGGGTCAGGGTCTGTTTTAGACATTGTGACTCTAACAAAGAACAAAAACAATCTTTGAATCCTGGAATTTATGTTTTAGTGAGGAAGTTAGATTTTATATATATTATATATAAACATATTTACTTACATATAAATTATACTATTTAACTTATAAATTACTTTATTGTTGTATGTTAACTACATATTTATACTTACAATGTCAGATGGTGGTAATGGAGAAAATAGAGCAAGGTATATTGGGAGGGGTTAGAGGGGCCTGAGGGAAGGCTGCAATGCTAGTTTATGTAGCATTTCCAGCTGTCTGTTGAGCTGTCGTGTCGAATGTGTGCCTGAGATTACTGAGCCTAGAAAACCTTATTTGCGTACTCAGTGTGTGTGAAATAACAGACGAAATGAACTCCTTCATGAGAAAGCAAATTGGAGGGGAGAAAGAGAAGGATAGAGTGCAAACAATGAAATAGTTTCAGAATGACCAAACTTGGACTTTTCTTAAATCATCATGGTGACATGTATGAGCCAGAGAGAATTGGCTCTTAAAATTTCCCATGCAGCCCAATCTTAATGTAATTGGCTATGACCAGTCTTGGCAGAAACTAATAAGCCTGGAGGCAATTCACATTATTTACAGATCACCTAAGATAGGTGTACCTGAAGGACAAACCCCTTTGTGTGTGTCTGTGGCATTTTCATATTCAGCTAACTCATATACGTGTGTTTTGAACATGACAAATATTTGTAATAAATATAAAAGAACTTTGTGGTAATTTTGAACTATTAAGTTAAGAAAATTCTGTGAGTATCTTTTTCCATGTTTCTACTCTTTAATACTTTATTTTTTGTAGTCTCAAATTTTATAGTATTTAACATTAAGAAAAATGATTCATACTGATAGTAATATCATGAAGAGGGAATCTAAATTATTTATTTTGTTTTAAGGCTATGTTTAGTTTTCAAACTACATAATGCAAAAGTTGCAAAAGAATTTTAATATAACTTATACTTTTCAGACAAGATTTCTGAGCCAGAATTCTTTACTTCCTCCTTCTATTGGAAAGATTGATTACTCTGAGTAACTGGCCATTCTCCATAATTGCCACACTGAGTTCCTGTCTGGGCGAGTTCTTTTTTATATCATCTGCCAAGTATACCTGTGGTAAGTGGGGACACTGACTCAGCTATTGGACGGTGACTTCATAACTCATATTTTATATCCGTAAAAACAAAACATGCTCTACTACTGAAATGAAAAGGCAAAATCAAAGTTCTGTGGTTGAGTTCATCCTCTTGGGCTTTTCAAACTTTCCCGAACTCCAAAAGCAGCTGTTTGGGGTTTTCTTGGTTGTTTACTTGGTGACCCTGATAGGAAATGCCATGATCATAGTCATCATCTCCCTGGAACAGAGCCTCCATGTTCCCCTGTATCTATTCCTCCTGAACTTGTCTGTGCTGGATGTGAGTTTCAGTGCAGTCATTATGCCTGAAATGCTGGTGGTTCTCTCCACTGAGAAGTCATCGATTTCATTTGTGAATTGTTTTGCACAGATGTATTTCATTCTTCTTTTTGGTGGGACTGAATGCTTTCTCCTGGGGACAATGGCTTATGACAGGTTTGCTGCAATCTGTCATCCTCTGAGCTACCCGATGATTATGAACAAAAGCGTTTTTTTGAAATTAGTAATGTTCTCATGGTTCTCAGGAATCATATTGGCTACTATGCAAACATCATGGGTGTTTAGTTTTCCATTTTGTGGCCCCAATGAAATTAGTCATATCTCTTGTGAAACCCCAGCAGTGCTAGAGCTTGCGTGTGCAGACACATTTTGGTTTGAAATCTATGCATTCATTGGCACCCTTTTGATTATTATGGTTCCTTTCTTTTTGATACTCTTGTCTTACATTCGAATCCTCTTTGCCATCCTGAAGATGCCATCAACCACTGGCAGGCAGAAGGCCTTTTCCACCTGTGCCTCCCATCTCACGTCTGTTACTCTCTTCTATGGCACAGCCAGTATGACCTACTTACAACCCAAATCTGGCTACTCCCCAGAAACTAAGAAAATTATGTCACTGGCTTACTCACTTCTTACGCCTCTGCTGAATCCACTGATCTACAGCTTGCGGAACAGTGAGATGAAAAGAGCTTTGATGAAATTATGGCGAAGAAAAGTAGACTTACATACTCTCTGACTGTGCTGGGAAGCCATGAAATATTTATTTGGTCAGTGTTTGGTGAACTCTTTTAAATTTAATAAACAGTGTAAAAGTTTGCATCTCTTGGCATAAGTATGCTTAATTTTTTGAGTTTTCCAAATCTGCTAATAAGTAAGGTTATCTATATACATGGTTTTTTTCTAGGTGCATTATATTCCTGTATATTGGGTATAACACAATTTCTTCAAAATACTGTTTATTGGAAGCCATACAGGTGTTTGCTGGATTTTTGTACCTTCAGAGTATGCTAAATAGAAATCCTAGTTTTATACATTCATCAATGCTGGAGCTTTCATTTCTGCAGAGTAGGTTTTCAAACCTAAGTTTGATGGGTTAGAGCAACTGTGAATATGCAAACTTTCATAAATATTACCAAATTACTTTTTAAAATTTCATCAGCAGATTGCTGAAACTTGGGTAATAGCCGAATGCTGTATAATATTGTTTTCAGTGAAACATCAAAGTAGCATCAGCAAAAAAGTTTGGTTGAATCTTATTCCTAGATATCTTGAAATTTCCACCTCATAGCTCTTAAAAGAACCGATAAAAATAGGGCTTATCTAAAACAAAGAAGCAAACAAAAAGGAAGCTAAATACAGAGTTTCCTTTTAATCATTCTTTAGTTCATTTGTTTATTCATTGATTGTAGAAACCAATCTTTAATACCTTAATTTATTTATTTTTCCAGCTCTTGAGATATAATTGACAATTAAAATTAATGTATTTAGAGTACAATGTGATGATTTGATATATGTACATTGTGAGACGATTGCCATAGTCAAGTTAATTAACCCATCCTTCACCTTACATAGTTACCTTTTTGTTTTTTGGTTGAGAACACTTGAGATCTATGAGCAAATTTCAAGGATACAATATGTTATTATTAGCTACAGTCACCGTATGGAATATTAGATCCTCTGAACATACCGGTACTCATCTTGTAACTGAATATTTGCGCCCTTTGACCACCTCCCCCCCCCCACCTCACGAGCCCCTGGGAACCACCATTCTACTGTCTATTTGTATGTTAGACTTGAAAATTTTATTTACATATATTTATTTAAAATTTCACATATAAGTGTTACCATATGGTATTTGTCTTTCTCTGTCTGGCTTATTTGACTTAACATAATGCCCTCCAGGTTAATTCATATTGTCATAAATGGCAGGATTTCCTTCTTTTTTTATGACTGAAAAATATTTTATTATGTTGTATATGTATCACATTGTTTAATCCACACCTTGACAGACATGTAGATTGTTTTCGTATCTTGGCTGTTGTGGATAATGCTGCCATAAACATGGGAGTGCAGACACTTCTTCAAAATCCCTTCTTCGTTTTCTTTGGATATATCCAGCAGTGGGATTGCTGGATCATATGGGAGTTCTATTTTTAACTTTTTAGGGAGCCTCCTTTCTGTTTTCCAAAGTGGCTGTACCAATTTATGTTTCCACTAACAGTGCACAGGAGTTCTGTTTTTTCCACATTCTTGCTAATGGTTATCTCTTGTCTTCTTGATAAATGTTCTAACAGGTATGATGTGTTATCTTATTGTGGTTTTGATTTGTGTTTCCCTGATGACTAGTGATGTTAAGCAAAATTTCATGTGCCTGTTGGCCACTTGTATGTCTTCTCTGGAAAAGTGTCTATTCAGTTCCTCTGCCCAATTTTTAATTACATTATTTTATTTTTTCTGGTATTGTGTTGTATGAGTTCTTCATATATTTTGATATTATTTCATTAACAAATATTTGATTTGCAAATATTTTCTCCCATTCTGTAAGTTACCTTTTCATTTGGTTAATTATTATTATTTTTGCCATGCAGTAGCTTCTTAATTGGTTGTAGTCCCACATGTTGATTTTTGCTTTTTTGTTTATGCTTTTGGTCTCATGTCCAAAAAAATCATTGCCATGACTAATGCCAGGAGATTTCTCTCTGTTTTCTTCTAGGCGTTTTATGGTATCAGGTCTTAGGTTTAAGTCTTTAATCCAGTTTAATTTTCATGAGTAGTGTAAGATAGGGGCCCAAATTTTATTTTTATGTATATGGTTATCGAGTTTGCCAAACACCATGTATTGCAGAGATTATCCTTTCCCTACTGAGTCTTCTTGGCTTTCTTGTCAAATATTACATAACCATATATGTGAAGTTTTATTTCTGTGCTCTCAATTTTTATGCCAGTACCATACTGTTTTAGTTACTATACCTTTGTAGTGTAGTTTGAAATTAGAAAGTGTGATATCTCCAGCTTTGTTTTTCTTTTTTTTAAATTTTATTTTAATCATTGTTCAAGTACAGTTTTCTCCCTTTTAATCCCATTCCAGTTCAGCTTTGTTTTTCTTTCTCAGCATTGTTTTGGTTATTTGGGTCTTCTGTAGTTCCATATTAATTTTAGTATTTTTTCTATTTCTGTGAAAAATGCGACTGGGATTTTGACAGAGATTACATTGAATATATAGATGGATTTGGGTAGTATCAACATTTTAACAATATTAATTTTCCATTCTATGAGCAGAAAATATTTTTCCATTTATTAATGTCTTCTTCAGTATTTTTCATCAGAGTCTTTTAGTTTTCATTATACAGATCTTTCACTTTCTGAGTTAAATTTACTCCTTTTTTTATGCTATCATGAACAGATTTGTAAAATTTCTTTTTTGTATATTTTGTTGTAAGTGTATAGAAATGCAACTAATTTCTGAATGTATTTTATATCCTGCAACTTTACTGAATTTGTTGATTAGGTCTCACAGTTTTTTGTTTGAGTCTTTAGGATTTTCTGTGTATAAGATCATGTTGTCTGCTAACAGAAACAATCTTACTTCTTCTTTTCAAATTAGGATTGCTTCTGTTTCTTTGTCTTGTTTAATTGCTCTGACTAGGATATCCATTACTCTTCTAAATAGGAGGGGTGAGAGTGGCACTCTTGACTTGTTCCTGATTTTAGAGGAAAAGCTTCAACCTTTCACCTTTAGTACAATATTAGTTGTGAGCTCGTCACACATAGCTTTTATTATGGTGAAGTATTTTCCTTCTACACCCACTTTGTTGAGATCTTTCATCATCAAAGGATGTTGAATTTTGTCAATTTTTTTCCTCTAACTGTTGAGATGATATAATTTTTAACTTTCATTTTATTAATGTAGTGTATCATGTTTTTAAGTAAATTTTATTGATTATGCTATTACAGCTATCCAAATTCCCCCCCCCCACTTTGCTCCCTTCTGCCCAGTAACCCCCTTCTCTCTAGCAGTCCCTCCACTTAGTTGATGTCCATGGTCGTACATATAAGTTCTTTGGCTTCTCCATTTCCTATACTATTCTTAACATCCCCCTACCTATTTTGTACCTACCAATTATACTTCTTATTACCTATACCTTTTCCCCCATTCTCCCCTTTACCCTTGCAGCTATTAACCCTCCAAATGATCACCATACCTATAATTCTGTTCCTGTTCTGGTTGTTTGCTTAGTTTGTTTGTTTTAGATTCAGTTGTTGATAGTTGTGTGTTTGTTGTCATTTTAATATTTATAGTTTTGATCTTCTTCTCTTTCTTAAATAAGTCTCTTTGATATTTCATGTAATAATGGCTTGGTGAGGATGAACTCTTAGCTTTATCTTGTCTGGGAAGCACTTTATCTGCCCTTCTGTTCTAAATGATAGCTTTGCTGGTTGGAGTAATCTAAGTTCTGGATGCTTGCTTTTCATCATTGAATACTTCTTGTCTGCAAAGTTTCTTTTGAGAAATCAGCTGACAGTCTTATGGAATCCCTTAACCTTTGACATTTTAATTATGATGTGTCTTGGTGTGGTCCTCTTTGGGTCCAACTTGTTTGGGACTCTCTGTGCTTCCTGGACTCGTATGTATATTTCCTTTGACAAATTATGGAAGTTTTCTTTCAATATTATGAAATAAGCTATTAATTTCTTGCTCTTCTTCTTCTCCTTCTGGCAGCCCTATGATTTGGATGTTGGCACATTTGGAGATATCCCAGAGGCTTCTTATAGCATCCTCATTTTTTTGAATTCTCATTTATTCTTTCTGTTCTTATAGAATGCTTATTTCTTCCTTATATCCCAAATCATTGATTTGAATCCTGGTTTCCTTCCCTTCACTATTGGTTCCCTGTAGATTTTTCTTTATTTCACTTAGTATAACCTCCATTTCTTCCTTTATGTTGTTGCTGTATTCAGTGAGTTCTCTGAGCATCCTGATTACCTGTGTTTGAACTCTGCATTTGATAGGTTGGTTATCTGTTTTTCATTTACATTTTTTTCTGGGATTTTGTTCTGTTCTTTCATTTGGGCCATATTTCTTTGTTTTCTCCATTTGGCAGCCTCCCTGTGTTTCTTTCTGTGTCTTAGATAGAGCTCTGTGACTCCCTCTCTTAGTGTACCTGTTAAGTTGTATGGGACAGAGCCTTAAATATTCACCAGGGTGAGGCAACCTGCTTCACTACTTTGTGGCTCTGTGTGGTGAGCAGGGCTCAGAGAGGGGACAATGCTGTTGCCTGGCTTCTGGAGGTTTACCTGGCACTTTCACCCTTTCCATTCATTCACCCACTTCCTGTATGTGACTGGTGTTCTTCCAGCTGTTGCCTTGGTGGTGAATCATAGGGTGGGTAGGTTTGCATACATTCTAAGTTCATAAGGGCCTTTTAAATGAACTCTCCTGAAAAACCAGTAGTTTCTTCCCTGCCCCAACCCTCACTGGTTTTTACAGCCAGAAGTTATGGGGTTATCTTCCAGTGCTGGGACCCTGGGCTGTGCGGTCTGGCCTGGCACTGGGACTACTCATTTCCAAGGTGTCCCCTCAGATTTTTATCCACCACACATAAACGTAGGACTGCTCATTTGCCATGGCCACTTCCTCTCTGCACCACACTGCATCTCCTAGCCTCTCTGCCCCGACTCCAGGTTTCCTCCCCTCTTACCCATCTGGATGAATGTGGCTCCTTTAAATCCTTGGTTGTCAGACTTCCATACAGTTCGATTTTCTGACAGTTCTGGGTGTTTTTTGTTTTGAGGTTTAGTTGTACTTCTTCTTGTGGTTGAGTGAGGAGACAAAGCATGTCAACCTATGCCTCCATCTTGACTGGAATCCATTGTCGTGTGCCATATTTGCTGATTTGCCTACATGGAATCATCCTTGTTTTCCAGGGGCAAATCCTACTCGATCATTGATTATAATATTTTTAGAGCGCAATATTTAGTATTTTTTAAAAAATTATTAATTTGGGTGGGGGAGAGAGAGAGGGAGAATGTAGATTTGTTGTTCCACTTATTCATGCATTCATTGGTTGACTCTTGTATGTACCCTCACTGGGGATCAAACCCATAATCTTGGAGTATTGGGATGATGCTCCATACAACTGAGCAACCTGGACAGGGGTGAGTACAATATTTAATGTGCTGTTGAGTTTAATGTTATGTTGAGAATTTTAGCATCTATATTTATCAGGGATCTGTGAGATAATAGAAAAAATACATATTGGTTTCTGCCCCTGACACAGGGCTCCTATAACCCTTCATTTTTTCTGGGTGACAGAAGTGTTTTTTGTTCTAATGAGCCAACTCTGGGTGGACTCCCAGATGGATCCTGAACAGTGGGCTGGTCACTGAAAAGACTGAGCCATGATAAGAAACTTGGAATTTTCAGCATCCCCTCCCACCCTACCCATTCTCTTGAGAAAGGAAAAGGGTTGAAACTGGAGTTAAAGGTGGATTATGCCCAGGTGATGAAGCCTCCATAACAATCCAAAGAGAATGGGGTTTGAAAAGCTTCCAGGTTGGTGAACATATCCATGTACCAAAGACAGAAGCTCCTGCACTTGGGAACCCCCAGACTTCACCCTATATATTTTTTCATCTGTGTCCTTTATCATATGTTTTAATAAACTGGTAAATATATTAGTTAAACCTTGAGAGGGGTCATGGGAACTTGTGATTTGTTCCCAAGCTGGACAGAAGTTACGCATAACCTAGTGACCTACTTCTTGCAACTGGCATCTGAAATGGAGTGGGAGATGTCTTGCTGGACTGAGTCCTTAACCTGTGGCATCTAAAGCTATCTCCAAGTGTTATAGACAGTGTAAGAACTGAATTCAATTGTAGGACACCCAGCTGGTGATGGGGAGAATTGCTTGGTATGGGGAAAAGTCCCACATATTTGCTGACCAGAAATGTTGTATACATGGTAGTAGTTTGAGAGTAAAGAACAGTAACAGGTAGAAAACTGAGATTTTTCACTGATACAGGTTTCCCTCACTATCCAAAAGCAAAGCTTTCCTATGAAGCCTTTCATATGCCAAAATGGTGAAGGAACAATTGTCATTAATTTATAGGGGAAAAATTTGAGCATTTCCAGACCCCAAATTCAATGGAGGTAGGATATCTTTATGCCATTCCCCACAATTGAAACATTTAATGACATCCAGTTTTACCCTAAGTATAACACCCTTAAGAGCTGTCTTAGCCTTTACTGATAACTCAGGACACATCTTGCTAATGGATGCACAAAATAAATTGAGATAAAGCACAGAGGCTCACAGACATGGTTTAAAGCCAATAGGCTTGATGCTGGGATATTCTTGAGACAGGGGCTTGGCTGTGCCACTCTCACTGCTTGGGGAGCAGGCTGCCTCTTTACAGGCTCACTACAACACAAACACCGATCATTATTTTTGCTTTTGCCTTTTTGTGTCTGTGCGAAAGCAAAAATGCTCTTCAGATTTTTTTGGTTAGCAGAAACAGGTGCAGGTACCCCTGCTTTTCAGAACTTCGCTTTGTGCCAATTTGCTTTTACAGAAGACCTACACTAGTACATGTCTTTTCTAATCAAAAGAAATCTAAAGAGGATTTTTGATTTACAAGAAAAGCTATTACTATAATAATGTAGCTCTTTCATAAAAGAGGAGTGATGGAAGGTGAACTTTTGGAAAGTGGGGATACCTGCACACAGCCCTAACAAATCAATACAGCTTGTGACACGTGAGCTCTGGGCTCAAACGCTGGAATCATCTTCTTAACATAAGGAGCCTTTTGTGTTTCCAAAGTCCCTTGATTTGCTCCCTGCCAACAGGTCACAGGCTTTTCCTTTGCTCTACCTAGTTACATAGGATCTTGGAAATACCTGTGACTGTGCAGACTCTGAAGGACAAACGAACATACTTACTGTGGAGACTGAGGATCCCAGGGGGTATTGCTGCTGGGATAATTTCTTTTTTTCTCTAGGTTGGTTGTGGCAGACCATTTTTATTTGATCTTCCTATTAACAGGAGCAGCCTGCTGAGACAAAGATGTCATTTTACTTAGCACACTTCCTGGCTGAGGCCGTGCCAGTTGGCTGATTTCCAAGGACTCTCCTGGGGGAATCCCCTCACTGACGTGTGAGGATGGCCCTTTCATTTCGTGGAGGTGTCAATAGGATTGGTTTTTCAGTGTGTGAAATGTCGATTATGTGACACTGTTTAATGAGGTAATGAAAGGCTGTACCCACAGCTTTTTCACAAGTATGTGTCTAGTTCCAGAGGAAAGGAAAGAAACCTCTCTAAGCTGCCATTTGGGAGGTCACAGTGGCCAGCAAGAAAGGGCAGGGTGTGCAAGGCTCATCTCCTATGACCTCCAGAGGGACTCCACATGCTATCGAGAAAGTCAGAAATGCCCTGCTGCTGTACTCTCAGTCAGTGAGTGGTGTTAGGGCAAATGTTTGGTGTCTTTGACAAGCAAATAAAGTGAAACAACTAAGAACCTATTGGAGCTCTAGCCACAGGCTGCATTGTAAGTCCAATCAACGTCTTGTCGGCAGAGCCTACTGACATTACCCTGCAGCAGTCAGGCAGAACAGCTGCAAGGGACTAGAGACACAGACGGCCTAGCCCCTAATGTCCTGAATGAGCTACAGTGCCAGAGGCTGTCCTGTGGTGCCAGAGTCCTGAGGGAATAGCAAGGTGATTGTTTCTTATTTCTGTGTCATCATTAATTAGGATCATTGGATTGTTTAGAACCTGAAGTACATGAATATCTTGTATATTTCTAAGCTTATTATTAAATAGGATTGCTATGGGTTGAAATGTGTTCTTCCCCAATTCACATGTTGAAGTCCTAATGCTCCATACCTTAGAATGGGACCTTATTTAGAGAGAGGATCATTACAGAGATGAGGAACTTAAAGTGAAATCACCAGGGTGAGCCACCATCCTACATGACTGGTATCCTTACAAAAATGGAAATTTGGATAAGGTAAGATGTAGAGAGAAAAGACAATGTGAAGAGACATAGGGAAAAGATGGCCAAATACAAGCCAAGGAGAGAGGCCTGGAATTTATCCTTCCCTCAGCCCTCAGAAGGAACCAAACTCACTGACAACTTGATTTTGAACTTCTAACCTGCAGAACTCTGAGATGATAAATGTCTGTTGTTTAACTTACCCAGGTGTAGTACTTTGTTATGGTAGCGCTAGAAAACATGGATATTCTGGAGGGATATTTAAATCTATTTTTCATTGACAGGCAATATTTGTTCACTAAAGAAAATTTGTAGAATCTCCATGACTTGAAATCAACCAAACAATATTTTGGTATTTGTAAGTATATATTTAAGAAGTAAAATAATTGTACAATCCAGATTATGACCTCCAGAATGATTCTTTGAAAGGAATTTCTTCCACGCAATTACAGAATTATTTTTATAATGAGGGGTAAAAATCAGTATTTCAATAATTTGCCTTGAGCTTCATATAAATTCCATCATGAACATTAAAACACTCCTGGTTGCAGGTTCAATCTCTGGTTGAGACAATGAATTTATGCATTCATTGGTTAGTTCTTCTATCAACCAAAGAACGCATGCATCAGTGGAACGACAAATCAATGTTTCTCTCTCTCCATCTCTAAAATTCAATAAAAAACCCACTCCACTTACATTCTTGAAGTTTCACTACTTTAGAATTTTAAGCAGATTTGGTGCTGAAATATTATTTCCCCTGAGGATTCTTATTATGAGTTGGAAGCTGGGTCAGTACAAAACTTTGCTAGTTTTGTTGGAGAGTCTATAACTTTTTAAAAAACTAACTATTACTATTCTTGAATTCATAATTTTAATGGCTGACCAGAGTAATTATTTTTAAGAAGAATACAAGTGTGGATTAATTTGAGAAGTAATTGCACAGCAGAATTTGGTTTTGTTGCCTTCACACATATATGACAACACGTCCTAGTGACACTACTTTTTTTTTTTTAAGTTTTTTTTTAAATTTATTTAAATGAATGTTCAAGTACAGTTTTCACCCCCCTACTCCCATTCAAGTCCTCCCACCCCCCTCCCTACCTCCCACCCAATCAATCCCTCCTACCCCCCCTCCCTCCCTCCCTCCCTTTACCACCCTCCCCCTATCTTTTATCCAGGTGTCCTTTAACTTTAATCCTATAAACCCCTCCCCCTCTCCCCTGAAATCCCTCTTCTCTCTCCTCTGGCTAGTGACGCTACTTTTGATCACAGTTTTCTTTAAAAGTCTGAAAATATTATAATCTGAGATTTGGTGTTAAGCAGACTGAGGCCAGACTCACTGTTATTCATTTATTTCTGCAACAAATATTCATTGGATATGACCCTAACATTCAAACCAAAATAGCCACAAATTTTGTTTGGGGATTTATTTCCCCCCTAAACTCAGGTAAATGCTTGCTGCTCATGATTTCTACTTGCCCACCACTGCGGTTGGCTCAAGTGTGGAATATGATGCAGTCAGAGCCAATGAAATACAAGGGCCAATTCCACCCCGTCCCAGAAATTCTAGAAAAGAGAGTCATGTTCTTCTCTGATGAACTCAGTTGAGAAAAGATCTAAATCCTAAGGCTGATGGAACCATTTTTAAAACCGCCAGTATAAAACATGCAGAATGGAACGAGCACTTCACGAATTAGAGCCGATAATTATAAATAAACAGAGAAACTGAATATACAGTGGCCAGACCATACATAACAACGGAGCTCTGACTTACACCCTCTACAGCAACCAGCCCAGAACAGTCAGAACTTGGTCAATGACTGCCAGTTTCCCTAATTTTTGATCAGTGACTGCCATTTCCCTGTTTATTATCAATCCTACTCCAACTCAGAAAAACCAGAGAAAGCTGAGTATGATCCCCAGACCAATCCCATACGATGCCCACTTCCAGTTAGCCACCTCCAGGTTTCTCATGCCATCAGCATCCAAACAAAACATACCTGTAATCTTCCCTTTTTCCCACTCTTCAGCCTGCCTCTGAACTAGACCCAAGTGAGGGTGACTGACTCCCTTTCTATAACCAAGCTGAATAAACACTTTCTGTTGTCATTTGGATAGTATTTGTTTCTTTCCCCTAAATCAAGCCCTGGTTTGAACCCTTGCATCATGATGCATTTGGAACTACTATCAACCTTAAGTCCTTCTTTTATGTGATTTCATATTATTTTTGTGAACGTAAATGTGGGTGCATTCTCTGCCACTTGCAACTAAAGGATCCTAACTGCTACGATTGATATGTTTTTTGTTTGTTGTGAATTTAAAATAATGTGTCTGTCCAATGCAGGGTACTTTTTCTTATTATTCACCTTTTTCTCCCTGAGAATATACAGGGATCTAGGTTTTGATCTGTACTCTGATTTTTGCCTAGAATGTGAGTTCTTTCTATTGGAAAATTCAATTCTTTTTCTACTACATAAAAAGTTTATTCAGGCCTGACTGGTGTGGATCAGTTGGTTGGGTATCATCCAGCAAAGTGAAAGGTGGCCCTTTAGATTCCTGCCCAGGGCACATGCCTGGGTTGTGGGCTGTCCCTGGCTAGGGGTGTGCAAGAGGCAGCAGGATCGATGTTTCTCTCCCTCTCTTTCTCCCTCCCTTCCCCTCTCTCTAAAAATCATAAACAAAATCTTAAAAAAAAACTTTATTCAAACCTGTTTGTCGTTATTGTTTCTGTTGCAATTATTTTGACATCATGAAATACCTGTAATCCTTAAGCAAATTTAAGATAATTATTTTAATAATCTAAAATAACCAGCTTCATTGCTGGTTCACTGTGTTACCATTACTCCTTTGGGAGAGCCCCACACACACTGGAGTGGGTTTTGCTACCAATATGCTCGCTACTTCACTTCCATTGTCCCTGGTAGCTGACTGATCCAGAAGTAAACACCTGTAGCAATCAGAGTCTTGGCAGTGTCCTGAAACATGCATCTACAAACTCTTACCACTCAATTCCTTCTCTAAATATTCCTGCTTTTTATTCAGCATCACCTCAGTGGACTTAAGATCAAACATGGTGTGCTTGTCCCTATGAAGGAAAGCTATCTAATGAGATCAGGGTAATCCATCCTGCCCTCCCTTTTCCAGAGGCAATGCTCTCATTATCTATTATTACACTTTCATATCTTTTTGAGATCAAGAGCCTCCAGAACAGTGGAGGAGTGGGACAGGGAGAGAAGGGGAAAGGTACAGAGAATAAGTAGCATAAATGGTAGGTAGAAAATCACAGGGGTGGTGGTTAAGAATAGTATGGGAAATGTAGAAGCCAAAGAATGTATATGTACGAGCCATGAACTTGAACTAAAGGTGGGGAAAGCTGGTGAGAGGGGGTGTGCAGGATAGAGGGGAATAAAGGGGGGGAGTGGGACAACTATAATAGCATAATCAATAAAATATATTTAAAAAAAAGCCTCCAGAACAGATCAGAATTAAGTGAAGCTGTTAAGAGCAGACCCGGGGCAGGGGGGAGGAGGACGGTGAATGATATACTATTACCAAATAGACCCAGTCTTGTGGACCTCTGGGGGTCCACCTTGCCTGCTGCCTGGGAAAGATGTCTCTCAATGCCAGAGATTGGCAAAAAGAAAAGGGATTATTAATTTAAAAAGTTTTACAGACTTAGAGTAATGACTTAATGTCTTCATTAAAAATACTAAAGTCTTTTAGAATACCCACAAATGCACAGTCCTTCCTTCTCCCCTTTGCCCAGTCCAGGGTACCATATCTCAGGAAAAGAAATAGAAGTCTGTGGTTCAGACAGCCTCTTGGTTTTGGCACCATTAGCTGTGTCGTCTCTGTGTTCTTAGGTTAATCCAAAACCATGTGGCACCTTCTCATGGCCCACCAGCAAGAATCCTTTCACCCCTTTTCTTCCAGGCAAAATCTCTCCTGTTTCCTAAGCCACATGGCAAAAAGGGCACACCCTAAAGCTGCATGGTCCCAACTTTCGCCAAAGCCACATGGTCTCAAAAAGCCCCAGTATGACTGCGACACCTGGGTTTAAATCCCAGCTCTAATCTTCCTCTGCAGCCCCATTTCCAACACCTCCCACAACCAGTTACACCTGCCAGCATTCCCATATTCTTCCAGCTTTACTGGGCTGCCATAGTAAGTCTGGGCAGGCGTGACCCCTTGGTGTGGAGCCAATCATCTCCAAGCTCTCATGCAGGTGCCGTAACCAGGGGGAGTTGCCTCCCAGTTGCGTCATGGGTTGAAGTCACTCCCATCCTCCTGTCTCAAAGCTTGGCCATAGCTATTTAACATATCTATGAAACCAGTTAAGGTTATAGATATGTTAAATGACTGTTCTAGAGGTCATCTACAAAACTATTGCTATTCAAAACAACTCTCAATGGCCCTGCTCCATGTGTCCCATTCCCCAGCTCAGACTTGTGGGGGTGAGGACATCCTGTATATATATATTTCTAATATTTCCTGGACACCCTGAGTTCTGGACCCCATTACAAATCCTCATTTGGCCCCACTCCCTTGGCTGCACCCTGTTACAAAGCCATTACTTAAGATATTTCTTCACTGGGCTGAAAATTTACATCTATTTCCCAACTGAAATTGCACACCACCTGGTTCACCAAAAGCTTGTGCAATATGGACAATAGCAAAGCAGAGCCCAGATGATATAATGCAGAAACAGAAAAATGCCTTCAAGTTAAATAGCATGAGCACTCCACCCAGGATGGCCTTCAATGTCCCCTCAGCTTGAGTAAACTTCAGACACGTGTTTTTCCTGATTACAGGTTCCTGACCTCACTTTTCATAGAGCACTTTAGAAAACTGGTAAATGCAAATTCTTTCTCTGCTGCCTTTGAAGCTACCTCCTGCTATGGAGATACAAGGCAGTTTCCTTTTCCTTTGGGGGAGGTTGGTTAGCGAACAGGTGGCTCAAGATTTCTCTCACCCCAGCTCTCAAAATCTCACCAGCCCTCTGTTTCAGCAGGGTTTGTGTTCAATCTCTCCCCACTACTGCAATAGTCTTGAGTAGTCTCTTGGACAGTTTAACTTTGTCCAGTGCAGTTCTTACTTTGACAGCTCTTTTAATATTAATTTCATACAGAGTACTGAAAGAACCCAAACTACCAACCCCCCATGCAGTTTACTGTCTTTGTGAACATGGCTTTACTATCTCATTGTCTTTATTAGCATTCTAGGAGACTCCTGACTGGGCCTCCAGGCAAATAGCTTGCTTGTGCATTTCAGTAACTTCCCTGAAGACCCATTAAGTTTTTGATAAGAGGCATCAACAGGGAGTTGGGATCCAAGACCCTTCCAACCCTCCCTCCACACACTGAGACACCCCAGAGTGAGAGAACAGTCTGGAAGGTACCAGTCACTCAAGGCCTGATCCCATAACCTGGTACAGTGTCAGTTTTACAGCATTCTGTTGAGCAAGCAGAGACAAAGGTTTGGACAAAGGGTTTTACAAACTACTCCCTGGATTTGATCTTTGCCCATTTCTTTCTTTTAAAATTGTTTACTGGGAGAGACTAAAGATGAAAAAGTTTTATTTCTGAATATAGAAAGACTTGGATCCTTTAGATTTTCTCTAAATTCTGCTGAAAAACTTAATAGTTTGGTCTCTAGTTCATTTTTTGGTCCTAGTATTTTATTACATGCAGCTAAAAGAAACCAGTTAACACTTCTAATATTCTGCCTGGAAACCTCCTCAGTCAGATTTGCTTCTTTATTGGTATGTTTCTATTTTCTACATTGTTCCATGTGATGACTTTGAGGTGTAACCAGTACATCAAATTGGTGCCCTTTTATCCAGCATCCAATAACAATTTCTTGTCTGCCAGCCCTACATCCACAATCTCCTCCAAGCAAA
The DNA here is from genome assembly GCA_004024845.1 of Tonatia bakeri. Taxonomy (NCBI): domain Eukaryota; kingdom Metazoa; phylum Chordata; class Mammalia; order Chiroptera; family Phyllostomidae; genus Tonatia; species Tonatia bakeri. The sequence goes on from PVIA01012273.1 coordinate 17,822, forward strand.
GTTAAACTGGCCAAGAGACTACTTGGAGCTTTTGTTAGCATTATCCTCCAGACACTTCCTGATTCTGTCCTTTGTTCTAATCCTAGGATCAATATCAACTTTCAGTGTTCTATTATGGTTACATTGATGGTTTTATATTTGAAGTAAGAACTGAAGGATGACTGTTTTTATTTGTATAGAATCCATAAAAAGCCAGTGTGTGTGTGCATGTGTGTACGTGTTGGGCTGCGTGTGTGGGAGGAAGAATGATCAGTTTGAGAAAGGCAAAGCGAGCCATGTAATCCTTATTCAGCAACATTTGTTGAGTGACTTCTATGTACCAGATACTATGCTAGGTGCTGGGAACACAAAGATAAGTATGATAGCCTAATGGGAGATACAACTATTAAACAAATAAACACATAATAAAAATATTGTCATAATTGTATTTACTGTTGTAAAGAGATGTAGAACAAGATAATCTTGGGTTTATAACAGAAAGACCTTATCTAGCCTGGAGTGGGTGGAGTGGAGAGAGAAGACACTGGGAAGAATTAGGAAGGACTCACCGAACATTAAAGGCTGATAAGATTTAGCTAGTCCCACCCACAGAGGGTGGAACAGTTGAGAAGGAATGAAGTGTCTGAAGGCCTGAACGTGAAGGAGTTTGATGTCATTCTAGGAAAGGGAGAGGGAGGGGTGAGCTAAAGAAGTAGGCAGAAGCCAGACTGTGCTAAGTCTTGTAGGTACAGTAAGAACTCTGAACTTTAACTACTAGCAAAAGGCAGTCAGTGAGGTGTAAAGCAAAGCAGTGATGTGGACATATTTGTACTTTTAAAATGTCCTTCTAACTCCTGAGTAGACCCCTGATGGGTGAGGTTCAAGAGTAGGAAGAGGCAAGAAAGAAGCAGTTGCTGTAGCGCAGGTGAGAGTGATGTGGCTTGGGCTGGGATGGGGCAGTGGAAGTGGAGCAGCAAGAATGAATCTACTCACATTTAATACATCCAACTGGTAGGACTTGGTAATGAATTGTATGTGGGAGAAGGTAAAAGAGAGAGAGGTGTTAAGTATGAACCCATACTTCTGGTAGGAGTAGAGAACAGTTGGGGTTCCATTTGCTGAGACGTGGAACCCTGGAAGGGAAGATTTGAGGTGGGGGTGAAATCCAGTTTGGGGTGAGTAAAGTTGGAGATGTCTGTGTGGAATCAAGTGAAATAGATAGCTGGGATAAGTTAATTAGGCTCAGAAGGAAGGTCTCAGTTAGGGGAATAGGGCAATCGCCAGTGAGAGATGCAATATACAGAGAGGGCCTTCTTAAGAGGCAGAGACTGCAGAAGGTTTGAAGTTCCATGGGAAGAATCCCAAAGAGAAGGAAAGATACTGAATTAGTGTGGTACAGGCCTTGCGCTGATGAATTCCTATCTGACGAAGAGATAGACACTAATTGATGATGAGCTACATGAATAACAGAGGTGGAAGAGAGAACTGTGAAGTTATAGGGATTCTGGGGACCAAGGAACTCATATTAGGTGGCTATGGGACAGGGTATCTGGAACAGAGGAAATTAATTGGGAAAGAGCCTCCAGGCACTTGATGAATGAAAGTTCCAGAAGGGATTTGGTTAACTATCCCCAAAGATGGACTAGATTGTCATCGCCACCTAGTGGCTCAAGCATGTGATTGCTATACTCTCACTGCTCAAAGTCCAGGGGAGCTAAACTTCTTCCTGGGTTCACCAATATCATCTCCGATGGATTCACAGAAAACAATAGAATCAATCACATTGACTCTGGGCACAAAAAATTGGCAGTGTCAACTTCTATGCCCTCAGTAGGTGTAGGTGACCAGAAGGACTGAGGTGCATCCTCTATTCTTACCCCCTTCCATCTCCTTTCCCAGTTTTGCTCTCTTCTTTGCCATAACTACCATCATGATCCCCATTCTATCATCACCATCAGCATAATCATTATCCCGCACTCTCCACATTACACATTCATAATAATGGACTATGTCTGTTATCTCATTGGAGTTTCCTTCATAGATTCAAAACCATTTTATTGGGTACCTGCTGTGTAATGGTACAACACAGTTACTGTGGTAGATGTTGGGCACAAGTATCAGGCACAGCCATTCATTTCTAGGAGCTTACAGTTGAATACTGTAGTGGATAAATAAACTCTGAACACTGTGCGGTGAGTGCTATAGCTGTTGTTAACACTTGTGCTGCGAGACTGCACTGTGTCTTAAGAGTAGGAGTTAGGGAAGACTTCCTGGAGGAGGTGATTGTGGTCACAGGATATAAATTACTGAGAGTTAGTTATATGGCAACACCAAGAAAGAGGACTTTACATATAGAGAAAAGGTAGTGTCTGGAAAGCACGATGGATTCTGAGGTTTCAAGGAGCACTGTGTGACAGCTCCATAGGTTACTTGGGGAGTGACAGAAAATGAATAACTTTATGAACTAAACAAAGGAGTTTGAATTCCATTTTGAAAGAATGGGGAGTCACTGAAGGGTCATACGCAGGGTGAAACAAAATCAAATTTACGTTTTAAAGATAGCTGGTATTTATTAGTACTGGCTAAGCCCTTACATGGTTGAGTTCATTTTATTCTTCACAATCCCATGTAACAGAGGAATTTCAAGATACTAAATAATTTGTCCAAGTATTCAAAATTGTTTTGTGGTTAGATGGGATTGGCACACAGTGTTCTTGGGCCTCAGAGGTCATGCCTTGGGCCAGCAGGCTCACTCCATTGTCTCTTGTGTGTTAGAAGGCAGGCATATGTGCCCCAGGAATTGCTGCAGTGCCCATACACTGACCTGTTGTCTCCAACATACACCCCAGGCTGGAGCACCCTCCTGGAGGTAGCTATGCTGGGTATAACCGTTTGCTTGGAATTAGTCATAAGCAGAGATCACGGGAAGAAATGGGCATCGACACTGGCTGTTCTTGCAGGAAAGACACACCATCTGAGATCATCATGAGTCCTTGTGCAGCTTTTCTGGGGTCAAAAGGATCCCATCAACATGAGTGATTTAGGTATACATCCAGTTGCTTGGGGGAGTGAAAAAAAAGCAATTCTTTCTAGAAAGGTTACGTTTCCCCTATCCTTTGACTTCGCAGGCAGGCCTTAAGTGGGGAAAACCCGGCATTCACAGCACATGAAAGTTCTTTCAATCTTTGTTACTACTGTTTCCAAGCACTAAGGGATTTTTTCCCCCCAATGTTGCTGGTAATAAACTCTGTCAATTTGTGATATTTGGCAGTTTATAGAACATCAGGCCCCTGTTTCAAAATAAAGTTATAGTAAAACCGGTTTTGGTGTTTGGGATTCCAGATGGGCTATTTCTGTTTGTTCTTTTGTTTTTGTTTTTATCACCAGAAACAAACAGGGGCAGGCCATTGCAGATGTTACTGTAAGCGTGTCTCAGTGGAAGGCCAGCACTCCTCACAGGCTGAACTGGCCTAAAGCAGTGGGGAGAGCAAGAGGAGGGCACAGGCCTTCCACCTTAATGACCGAAAGCTCTCAGCCGATTGCTGGACTTTATGTTTCATTCAGACATAAAGCTATTCAGTGACCACCTTTTACTGCGGTTCTGTTCCGAGTAGGGGCTCTCAGAGTTGGTTTAGGAACCCCTTAGAGAGCCTGAGACCCTTTCATGGGTTCTGTGAGGTAAAAATTGTTTTCACAGTAATATGAAGATATGATTGGCCTTTTGTCTCTATTTCTTTCAGAAATGCATGGTGGAGTTTCCCAGAAGTTACATGATGCATTATGTCATGACAGATTGAATGCAGAAGCAGCTCTGAGAATTCAGCTGTGTTCTGTTTAGCCTGACATTAAAGAGATTTGCAAAAATGTAACACGGTGCCATTTTTCTACATATTTTTGAAAATACAATTATTTTCCATCACAATATGTTATTTCTGTTAGTGTGTAATGGCTTATTATTGTTATTTTTAAATGGGTTCTTAAATAAACATTTTTAAATGCCTTATCTTTAGTTTTCAGTATAGTAAATATCAATGTCTACAATCTGTATAAACAAAAGTTCCTTGTGGTTCTCTATAAATTGGCAGAGTGTAAAGGGGCTCTGAGACAAAAATGTCAGAGATGGTGGTTTAGAGAATTCAACTGCAGGCAAGTTCTCAATGATGTCAGGAGGAGGGTGTATGTCCTGATTCTCCTGGCACCCCCTCCTCCTAAAAGAAAAAAAAGCCGCAGAAACACATGTGTTTACAGGTCCCTGGCCTTCTCTCTGCCTCTCTGTACAGTTGATCTGTTTTCTTGGTAACTGAACTGCAGCCACCACCTGTGGCCTATTAACATCCTCTCCTGGCTGCCGCACTCCGCAGGGTGGCGACTGTCTGGGAATAATTAGGGAACTTGGCAAGGAAGTTTCCTCAGGCAGGAAATTGGTCCCTCTGGAGCTTGTTAAACATTAACTCCACAGCCAACATCGTGAAAACATTTACTGAAATTGGTAAGAGCGTTCAGTTCCTCTGGGAGAGCAGAGTCAGGAGTCAGGGACTGTGAGTTCATTCTGAAAGCTTTAGCAGTCAGTTTTACACCATGATGAGGGAGCAATTAGGTTAAAATGATGCCTGCGTTTCTAATGAAGCCTCTCCTGGGGGGGTTGAATCAGGAGTCAGAGTGAGCTGTAAGGAAAGTCTGCTTTAAATCCAGATGTTCTTCACTGGGTCCCTTTTGCCACCACAGACTTCAGTATGAGGGTCAAAGACTTGGCAGCAGCCAAACTTCAGATAGCCTCGGTCAGTCATGAATTTCTGACAACTTGAACAGTCTCAATGCTAAATAAAAAGCAGGAGAGTTTTCCCTAGCTAACACTTTGAGGCTTTAAAACTTGTCTAATAAAAGCACATAAATCTAAGGCCAAAATGAAACAGAAAAGTCAATAAAGCAAACACTAGATATTTCCCCTGAAAAAAATATTGCTGAGAACTCAGTGGAAGTGAAAGGAAAAACCAAAAGGCAGACACAGAGGCTTTTCATCCCACAGCGTCCCCGCCCCAGCTGAAGCTTGTGGGCTTCATTGCAGCACCAGGGAAGCCCACCCCCTACAGAGAAGGGCAGGTCGCTGGTAGAATAGTATATGTAAATACACCATCTCCCTTCCTCAGAGGCATTCAAATACCTGAGTGGAAGGTGGCCTGAAATGGAAAATAATTTCAGTAGCTCCTAAGAGATCACATTACATCCAAAAGAGAATGAGCAGACAGAACATTTCAATATGAAAATTTTGTAACAGAAGAAATAAAACATAAAATATAATAAATAATCCTTTTGAGTGCTTGCTACGAGCTGAGCACCCTGCTGTTTTGTGTTCTCTCAGTCAAAGCTCTTAACAGCCAGTCCTGCGGCTTGGGCAGGCTTGGGGCCTTCCTTTTACCCAGGAGGCTGCCTGGCTGTGGAGAGCTGGCACACACACTGTCCAAGCCTAGGCGACAGAAGTGGAGCTGGAACACCTTTCTCTTCAACTCCATGTCCCAAGTTTCTGACCACAGCCAACCAGCCTGCACTCATCATGCCCATTTACTTCTCCATTCACCCAGTGCTTGCTGGGGGCCACTCCACGCCAAACCCTCACATAGGGCGTCAACACACATACTGTTCCTGCCCACGAGAGGCTCATGGTAAATAGCAAAAGACATAAATAATGCCACAAATCAGCATATGTACAAGTCAAGATACCTGTTGGAAGGAAGACATAATGCAAACCAATGATAAATGATTATATATTTATCTTATACTTTAGAGATATTGTATTTATACTATACTTATATAAATATATTGTATATTTACAGATACCATATAATACATCATGATACACACATGCACAAACTTGAATTAGTCTGGAGAGGTCAGGAAAGACAGCTCCAAGAAAGTGGTATTTGCATTAAAAGTTGAAGTTTGAGTGGGAGTTAGTGAAGAAATTTGTGGAAGGTGGGTGGGTGCAGAAACAACAAATGTTCCGTAGCAACTAGAAATAAATCCCAGGCAAAGAACCCAAAGCAGTTCAGTATGTGACACAGGACTGGAGAATTAGTAGGTACAGACATGTAGAATCTTAATGCTGTATTAGGAAGCTATTGAAAAGGCTCTATTATAATATTTTATTTGGAGTTTTTGTTTTGACACTTTTGAGCAGCTTTGCTGATAGGAGACCTATTTGACGTATAGAGTATGGAGAAGAATGCAAAGAATATTCATGGTAACTACCACCAAATTAAATAAACCATTATAATTAAATCATGCTTTTGAATAATATGGTTTCAATTATTATCAAAGTCTCTTGGATACTCCTAATGGCACTGAAAAATTTTAAGGCAAGGGCCGACAAGAACAGATTTGTGTGTTAAGCAGTCAGTCCTTCAAAAAGTTGTGGAGTAGAGAATGAATGATAAGGAAACCAGTGTGGATGATTCTGGTTAGCTTACGACTGAAGCTGCCCAAGTGAGAGGTGTGGTGTGCTAGATTGGGGTGGTAGCAGAAGGCATTGGGATGAAACTGGCGTGACTGGGAGTGCAGGGGGTAGAACAGGGGCCGAGATAACTTCTGAAATACTCTCATGAAATATAGTGTTATTTCTAGAAGGAAAATGATACATCTTTAACAATTATCTCCAGAATTAAGAAAAAGACAACCAAATTTAAATGTGTGGAAGCACAACAAAGTGATCTTTGAAAACTGTAGTTAGATTATGCATATTTTCAATTTTTCTAGATAAGGCTAAACTGTATTCCAAAATGGTTCTACCAATTTACATTGCAATGTAAATTGATGATTTGAGTTTTTGAATAAGCTAAATTATGAAAAGTTTTCACTTGTATTTGAGGTTGACATAATTAATCAATGTCTCTATCTACTGTACTCTACTCCTTCAACAAGATTAAAACTGTAGCAGACTCTTAGTTCCTTCCTCCAAAACCCACTCCCTTGCTCTGCATCATAACCTCTCATGTTGACATGGTTTGAGATTTTTCCTGACATATTTTTGCAAAATGCAGCAATGATAATTTTGGTTTAATATATGATTTACTTGTTTTGTCATCACTTTGTGTATGTGTGTGTGTGTGTGAGAGAGAGAGAGATCTTCCTTTAACTTTTTTTTTTCCTGAACAATATCTTTGAGTAATTCTTTCAGGGGGACTGTGAGAGCAATAAACTTTCTGAAATTGTTTATGTTTGAAAATGCTTTGCTTTGTACCTCCATTTACTGTAAATTTGATTGAATATAGGATTTTAGGTTCAAAATCAACTTTCCTTGGATTTCTGAGCATACCACCTTGTCGCATTCTAGGAAAAAAATATGATGCTGAAAAGAAATGTGGGATTTTTTTTATGTCTTTAAAGTCATATTGCATTTTCTCTCAAGAAACATTTTAGCATTTCCCCTTATTTTTGGTGTTCTGAGCTTAACCATGAGATCTGGATTTGGGCCTATATTACATTCATCATGCTTATTACTTAACGAGAGTGTTTAACCTGAGACTTAGTGTTTCCTCAGCTATGTGAAATTTTCTTAAAGTTATCTTCGACTATTTCCTTTCCTCCATTTTCTTTCTTTTCTCCTCAGGAACTCTTAAGTAGGGGGTGAGTTTCTGGATATATCTTTCATATATCAACTTTTCTCTTATGTTTTCCAAATCTTTTCTCTTTGTATTGCTAGTGGGGAGAATAATTCAGGTTACTTTTCTAGTCCACCAGTCCTTTCTGCAGCCATGTGCATTCTCTTATTCAGCCTGTTCCCCTTCTTATCCAATAAGTTTTCAAATATTTTGCAATGAACATAATTTAAAGTACTTTCTGCTTAATAAAAGCACAATCTTGTAAATATGTACAATGATATTAATTGAAGTAATTTTAACATCTCTTCATTTTTATAATGTTTTATGAGATATTATCTGTTCTACTGATGAAACTAGGGTCTTCTTTTTCAAAGCACAGGTTTTCCTCAAATGCTTTGTGGTTATTGGTAGTCATTACAACTTTGGATTGAAAATCCATGTCTATTTACCTTTGGATGTGGTTTCTGATAAGCTTCCTTTTGTTGTTTGGAGGAGCAGAACATGCTATCATCAATGGTTTAAAATTTTGTTTTTGGATTGTTGATGCTATCCATCTATCCTGGTTTTCCTACCCTACCTGGAAAACTACCCTGAGTCTCTGTTTCCAGTGTTCACACTCGCTGCTTTGTCTCACAGAAAATGAGACTGGCCCCTGCTGCTTGGCATATGCAGAGGAAAAGGAACTGGTCAACCACTGGTAATTCCACATTTAATCATTCTGATAATTACCCCCAATGCCTTTTCCTGCTGCTGCTTATACTCAGAGTTTCCCCAAACCTCTCCTAACTCTTCTGCTTATGGCTTTATTTTGGTTGTGCCTCACTTTTTCTCCAATAACTTAATGAGATAATAATGTCTGCAAAAAAATGGTAATTTTGATGACTTTGATTCCTTCTGGCACTTTATTCTTCATTTTAGCATTTTATTTATTATCTCCTTTTAACCTGAACTTGGCATATTGCATTGACTTGGACTTATACAATGGAATACAGCTTCCAACCAGTCTACCAAAAGTGGGTTATAGATATGCTGGATGGCCAGAATTTTGAGTTATTACCTCCTGGCACAAGAAGCAATTTTAAATGATTATGTCATAAGCACTATCATTTTTCAAATGTGCTATGTTGTAAAATATTGGAAACTACTGCTTTGAACAGTGTAGAAAATAACCCTTCATTTATATATTTTTTCTTTTTTTTATTTATTTAAATGAATGTTCAAGTATCTTCATTTATATTTAAAACATTATTTATTGTAAAATGGTACATATAACATCATATTGAACGTATCAAATTATTTTTTTATCTCTGGTTATATATCTTTGTCCTTATTCTAATTTTGTGCTTTTTCCTCTCTCTTCCTATATCTCTTTTCTTCTTTCCCTTATTTAAAAATCTACCTTGGCAGACCTGCCCTTGAGGTACCAATTATTGGTCATTTCAGAGAAGTAGTTTTTTCCCCCTCCATTTAAGTATATTGATTTTCTGTAATTCATCTAATTCATACCTTTACATGTATTTGTTTATTCTACCTCTTTTGCTATATTATTAGTATTTTTCTAGCCCTTTTGATTGAATGTTTCATTTTATAACTCATTCTCATTTTTTAAATAAAGGGTTAAGACTATAAATTTTCTTCAATTCTTCACTTTGGACAAATAGCGATATGTAATACTTTCATTTAATGATAATGACTCATTTCTAGTAGTGCCATAAAATGAAGGTTATTTTTAAAAGCTCAAGTCATTTATAAGAGAGGTATTCATTTCCAAGGGCTTAGAACCTTTCTTTTTCTACTTTTCTGTTAATCAATTTCTAGTTTTAGTTTATTTTGGTGATTTCTATCTTTTGAAATTCATTGAGATCTTTGTAATCTAATATTGATGTAAGTGTAACACAGGAATTTGAAAAGCATATGTGTTCCTACTGGGACCTAAAGTGAAGCACACAAGTGTGCATTCTCACATATATCTTGTGTTTCCTGCTTCATCATAATGTCCATGAGTCAGTTCACTTGGTCATTTGCCCACTGTCATCTGCAGGCCCAGTAGGAGTTCAGATGCCTTTGTCCTGCTATTGACCTTGAAGGCCTATCTGATCATCTTGGCTGACTCCAGTGCATTGCTGAGTGACCCTGCTATTGCAGACAGCCCTCGATTGCTGCTGGGATCTGGAGTCTGGCCAGTTCAAAACAAAGTGGATTTTGGTGGAGAAATAGTAGCTAGAATCACTAAAATTTAGTATTTTATAGGTCATGGGACATTAGGAAGAACTAAAAATCAAGAATAATATATGTTTTATGATTATTATGGAACCAACCAGCTTACAGGAAAGTTATTTCTAAAAAATTTTAAGTTGATTTTCTTGGGCTTCATAGGTATTTTCAGCAAATAGTGATGACTGGATGTTTTGTTTTGATATTTATAGTCTCATAAGTCTGATGATGGCTAAAATCTCAGAACCTGTCCAGGTCTCAAGCAGTAAGAAAAGCCCAGCTAAGATCTGGATTATAACAGCAAGTCTCCTCTGAGTTCCAGTGTGTCCAGTACACTGGCATCATGGGAAATAAGAAAAATAGTTTAGTGTCATCCAGACAGGGCCAGAGCTCACACTCCCAGCTACTTTGAATTCACCTAAATATGATATGATTGGGCAGATATGTCACCACCACTAAGGGCCATTCTTACTATGAACAAATTTCTCACCAAACCACCTCAGAAGAGACTATGGTTCCTGTATGTTGGAAGAAGTCATCAACAGGACCTGGTGACCTGCAAGCTGTACCCAGGCTGTCGAAGGCTCCTCAATCCCTCCCCTGCCCTTGGAATCTATGTTCTGCCCACTGTTCCCACAGTGAGAACCAATTTCAAAGGCACAGCCTTGAGAGAACAATGTGTTGTTGACATATGTATATGCAACTAAACCCAGTTGAAGTCTCTACATAAGACTTTAAGATTTCTTATGGGTAGGTACAGAGATCTACTTGGCTTGTGGCAGCCTAAGACAAGTTTTGTAAGTAAGTTTCATTCTTATTAATACTGCCACCTACAATCTGAAGTGGTCTGCCTCTTTCTTAAGAGGACACACTTGTCCTCTGTGTGCACAAGTTTGCAAACTTGTACCAGTTTGGTTGCCAGTTTGCTAACCAACACTACACCTTGCCAATTTTCAATAACCTTGGGATATTCACTATCTTAGTAAGGAATTGCAGGAAATAGAAAACACATTCATGAGAATTTTGAAGAGGGCTAAAGGAACTATTTTCCAAGGTATATACAGGGGACCCACAAAAGATGTCCAGATATTCAAGAGTCTAGTCGAGAGTATTGACTAAAAATAAAGCCATTAACATTGCTGTGTAGGAAATGGTAAAAAGGCATGACAGATACCAGAGGTCAGTGAAAGATAAAGCCATAGAGCTGTGGCAGAGAGTTTCCAGACAGAAGTGCCAGTTGTAGTGGGACCAGGCACTGCCAGAACCATAGTGCTGGGGCAAGGAAGAAGTCAGAGAACACACACTCTGAACTCTCTCTCCTGCTGGTGCCTTGGATTGGCTGGATCCAACCAAAAGGCAGAGGCCTAGGAGTCTGAATGATGTAGTGTTTGTGTGTACCCACAGCCCATCAGGACATAGACATAGCAGAGAAGGGCAAGAACACATTGGTGTGAAACATAGAGAAACAACCAGTGGATAGTCTGGTGCTTGTTTCAGTTAGCTGGGGACAGGGTGAAGGATATATTTTATATAACGCATTAAAATCATGCCTGCCATGGCTGGTGTAGCTCAGTGGATTGAGCTTGGGCCTACGAAACAAAGGATTGCTGGTTCGATTCCAAGTCAGGGCACATGCCTGGATTGCGGGCCAGGTTCCCAGCAGAAGGTGTGTGAGAGGCAGCCACACATTGATGTTTCTCTCCCTCTCCTTTTCCTTCCCTGTGCCTATCTCTAAAAATAAATAAATAAAATCTTTTAAAAAATCATGCCTACAGGAAACAAGTAGTAATTGATGGAGAAACCTGTTTCTTGGATATTCTCAACACAGCAGGTCAAGAGGAGTACAATGCAATTAGGGACCAGTACATGAGGACTAAAAAGAGCTTTCTTTGTGTATTTTCCTTAAATAATGCTAAATCATTTGAAGATACTCACTATTATAGAGAAAAAGTAAAAAGAGTTAAATACTCTGAAGATGTACCCATGGTCCTAGTGGGAAATAAATGTGATTTGCCTTCTAGAAGAGTAGACACAAAACAGGCTCATGACTTAGCAAGAAGTTACAGAATTTCTTTTATTGAAATATCAGCAAGGACAAGACAGAATATTGACAATGCCCTTTATACATTATTTTGGGAAATTCAAAAACATAAAGAAGAGATGAACAAAGATGGTGAAAAGAAGATAAAGAAGTCAAAGTGTATAATTATGTAAATACAATTTGCACTTTTTTCTTAATGCATACTTAAGTAAAAGGGGTAATTTTCGTACATTACACTAAATTGTTAGCATTTGTTTAAGCATTACCTGATTTTCTTTCTGCACCATTGAAATTGTTAGCTTTTATCTTGAATGCTTATTTTAATTATTTTATTGTTTTTCAAGTGCAGTTTTCTGCCTTTTCCCCACCACCCCAAACCTCACCACCTCCCTTCCCCATTTCCACCCCCTCTTGTTTGATTCCAAATGTCCAAATGTCCTTTATAATTGTTCCTATAAGCCCATCACCCTTTTTGTAATGACAGTGAAACAGTCTGAGGGTTTTTTTGTTTTGTTTTTTTTTTGGAACTAACAATGCCTGTGGGGGGAAAAAAGGAGAAATGGGATACCTGAGATTTCTTTCTTGGGGCTTTTGGTGCATGCATTTGATTACTTACTTGAACCTAAGAAATGGGAGCATGTTCTCTCACATTTACTAGTGGTTTCTATATTATTTTCCAAGTTGTAAGAAAATTTATATGTTTGTGTGGAAAAAAAAGATATAGTAAGTTATGTAATTGAATGTTTTTGCAGATTTTGGGACTTTTAGCTGCCAGATATTGAGTTTGAGTATGCTCTGTTTCATTGTTAAAAAGGTGACAAGGATTGAAAATGAATTATGGTTATCCCTAAGTGAGTGAGAAGATCTATGAAGGTTTCAGGAGGTGTGTAGAAAGAAAAAAAAACACTAAAAAAAAAAGGTTTGTGAAGGTTATAGAGGCCATAAAAATGTGTGGAATTTCTTTTTTTGAAAGGAAAGAAACCTCAATGCTTGGGTTGAGTTATTCTTTGCTTTAAGTTTTGTTTTGTTTCTTGCTTTCTGATCTTTTGGGAGCTTGGAGAACTTAACTGTTTTATTAACACTTGGAGTCCTGTCTCTGCCTTTGGGGGCTTCACGCCATTTGGACCTCATAAAGGTTGTTTGCAGTACCAGTTGGTGTGAGAGCGTGTCTCTGACATTTGGGACTTTGTGCCATTTGGAACTTTGTGCCATGCTCTCTTGCCCCAGCCAGCTCTAACAGTCATCAGATGACCTTTCATCTGATGACTGTTAGAGCTGGCTGGGGCAAGAGAGCATGTCTCTGCCATAAGACTGGTTGGTGAGAGGTCATGTTTCTGCCAGGAGACAAGTGGATGTGCCAGTAGGCAATATAATGCCTCCTCTACCATTGGGGTTTTGTGCCATTGGTGCTGAGTAGAATCCAGCTGAGGTGAGAAAGTATCTCTGCATTTTGGTACTTTGTGTCATTTGGGACCTAGGAAAGGTTGTCTGAGGCAAGAGAATGTTTCTGCCATTGGAGCTTTGTGCCATTTGGAACCTGAGAAAGGTTGTCTGTGTAATCACTTAGTGGAAGACAAAATTCTAAGGCTAGATTTAGTACTCTTTTTTTATTTTTTAATTTTTGGAATTCTGTTTTTTGCTTTGTATTTTTTGTTTTGTTCCTGTTTTGAAAATAAATTGAGGTCCTAAGGGTTAGAACTTTACATTATGTTAGGAAGAAAAGTAATAAAAGATATAAGGCATGAAAATACAATTTTGGTGGGTATTGGAAAGACAAGGATTTTCCTTTTTGCTTTGTATTTTTCCACACATGGTCCTTCTAGAATTTGGTATTCTTAGTGAGTAATGATATAAAAGTTCCTTTGTATGAAACCAGTAAATCTGGTTTGAAATTATGGTTTTAATAACCAAGACTTTGCCTGGAATGTCATGCCTGAAGGAAGCATGTCTGGACTCTGGTTGTTACCAGAAAGCCTTGTGGAACTAAGATCAACTTTGGAAGCTAACAAAAGCACACTAGAGAAATGGCCTGGTACCTTGTTTGCTCACGTGGTTCATGGTAGTCTTTCCAGGGAAGGAGCAAAGCTTGCTTTCCTGACAGATCACAAGAAGGAATCTGAAGATATGATGAGATCTTCAAGGACTTGAGGAATACAGGTACTGTAGGCAAAGCTTGGCTTTATGCCCTGAAGGACTGTCTAAGGGTCAATCTGAAGGTTTCTCGTGGAAGTTCTAGCAAAGCAGACTTAAAAAACCCTATGTGGTCAGTGCTGTTCTTATTGTTTTTATGCAAATGATGAGGCAAAATTGAAAACTGGCAATCTTTTGGGGGCCAGTGATGGTCATCTTAGGGAGGGGAATCAGGTTTTAAGGAAAATCACGATGCTCATTTGCGATCATTGGGCTCTAGTACTCAAAGTTTGTTTTTATTTGAGAATTGAACTGATTTAACCTGATGATATCAGATTGTCATTGCTTAGTATCATTTCAGCAAAGGTCTTGCAACTGAACATCTTCTCAAAAGATAGTGTTGTGGACTCAGAAACAGTGTAGGCCCCACTTGAAAAGCCCACCTATATAGCTACCTCCTGGTACTCAATGGTTTAGCTGGACTAAATGGTTGAGTTGATGAAGTATGGGGTGGCCTATTGGCTTTTCTTTAAAACTGCTTTCTACAGGAACAAAGTTAAAAGACACATGGATAAAAACTAGGGGGAGGGTAGTAATGGGAGGGAAGTTGGGAGGGGTGGGTGGGCTGGATTGGGAGTAAAGGGGAGAAAACTGTACTTGAACAATGATTAAAATAAAAATTTTAAAAAAGATGCTTTCTTTTCTGCTGTAATAGTTTGGACAGAAAGGGTCCAAAAGTGTTAAAAGGTGGGGAGAATCTCAGGATATTCCCCTAAGCCTAATATAAGTAGAGTATAGTAGGCAGTAAGTCTTCAGACAGGTGTAACATGCCTTGCACACATTCCTCCAAGGAAGCCCATTTTTTCCTTAATCAGGGATACTATAGAACTAGTCCCTACTTTTGTTACTTAGTTGTTATAGTTTTGATTGTGCCTCTAACCATCTTGCCAAATTTGTTGCCTCCAGAACATGACAGGGATGCTAACTTGTTCAGTAATGCCATCCTTTGGACATTGTGCATACTGCTTTCCAGGGACAACCAATTGACCTAGACTTTGCAAGATCTTTTAACCTCACATGAAGGCGCCCATACACTCCAGACCTCCTTCGTTAGGGACTTCAGCAACCACCCCAGTGTGTAGAATGAGAATGTATTGAGTGCTTATCAAGTGCCAGGCACTGCTGAGCTTTACACATATTATCTTATTTAATACTCAGTACACCTATACTGTTGGTACCACTTTTGACCCCATTTTATTAAGTTGAAACAGATAGATTACATAAGTGATGGACTCAAGATCCAAAGTCAGCCTGCTTGGCTCCTGAGCTTTTAACACTATCTGGTCCTGCTCTTATTCTGGCCAGTGGCCTGCTGCTGACTGCTAGCCCAGGCTTTATGGAGTGCTGTGGCCTTCTTTCCAGTCAAAGGGAAGCTCTATTCTTGTAGGGAAATAAATTCCTTCATTCATATTCTGCTGGGTCCTCCATTCACTTAATAAGGGAGGGGCCTCAAAATATAAAAGCATTGAAGACTCCAAAAATGTATTTACCACCCATAAACCCTATAAATGTTTTCTGAGGTTATTTAAAGCATTTACTTTGATCATTCAGCCTTAAAAAAACATTATTTAATCAATAAAGTCCATCAGTCAACCTCAAGGTTTGCTGATGTTTTCAGTGGCTCCCTGTGTTTTCTTTAGTTGGCGCTTCCTCCTCCCATCCGCTCTCTAAAGAGCCCTGTCCCATTTGTAGAGGATGTTTATGGGAAACATACCTTTTTGCCCAAATGTACATGGCTCCTCTCCTACACTCAGGCATGACTGACAGTTCCCTTCTGCTCCTTTTGTGCCCATACAATCTTCTATCATTGCACACAGGACCTATTCTCCCCCTTTCACTTGTTAGACTGTGAGACTTGCAGTGATGTCTAATTCAGCCTTATCCACTCAGCATCCAACTTTAGGCTGAGGAAATGCAAAAGAGAATGCTTTTTGAGGTTTGGGGATCATCTAAAAAGTACCAACGTATAAATTCGCCATCTTCCATGCACAAATAAAAACTCTATTTGTCCCAGAATTGATCTGACTCAGGGATTCTGAGTCACCCTAAGAAAGCTCACAAGAGACTTATGAATATGGTCAAGATGCCACTTTAATCAATTATGATAGGAAATATTAATCTAGTTTAAGTGACCTGGAAACCCCCCTACTCCTGCTGAACTAGTGAGCCTGGAATCAGTGTTGGGGAGTTCTGCTATGATGTAGCATTAAATGGCAGGAGACTCTTGTGTCTCAATAGGCACATTCTTCAAATTGGGAGGAACAGATATTTGGGCCTGACTTACAATGCCCCCTCCCATGGATGGTTTTAAGATGGTATTGTCCCTGTAGCTCTGCTAACATTCTTGCTTCCTTTGTTAATACACTCTCCTTTGAAATCGTACATCATCCTGAAGTACGAAGACTCTTATGTACTATTCTGCAAGGAGGATGAAGTGAACAACAACAAAACTAAGAGAAGCTGAGCATCCAGAGATGACTAAGATGCATGTCCTGTCCTCAAGGAGCTTACAGTCAGTTCAGTGGGAGAAACAGGCATGTCAACACCTATTTTCAGCGTAGGTGGCGGATGTAGCCGAGGACGCCTGTGGAGGAGAAAGTGGGCAGTTTTTTTTGGCATGGCCTAATGTTTTGTTTTTGCATTATTTCTACTGGGCTCGTATGATAGTTTCAGGCTGTCACTGCTTTTATAACTAAGAAAGGAACGCAAATAAAATCATCTTCTAAAAGCAGAAATAACATGCAACTTACAGAGTTTACAAAGGCTAGAAAAAATAGATCATACTGTGACCACAATGCTCATGTTTTTCAGGGGGGTACAAGTGCTATGACTTTTCTAGTAATACATATATAATTTTCTCAATAGCAGAATTAGTATTAAATCCCAGGGGATAGTTGCAAGAACCCATTTTCTCAAGTTATTTAAAACTCAGACTCAACACATTTTTACCACAGAATGAATCTGGTGACAGGACATTCAAGATAGCAATGACATGCAAGTAAGTGGCTTCCAGCTGCTTTGCCTTAGATATTTTTTTTCAAAAAGTTATTTTAAAAGACATTATATTTCACTTAAGGAAGTTTAAAAGGTTAGACTTTAATTCATCAGAAAGTGTGTGTAATATAACTGACAGTTTAGTTCAACTCAAATTTTAAATCAATATTTTTATTAAAATATGCTTGAATTTGGCAAAGTTTTTAAAGGTATCATAACTTGGAACACTATTTCTGAAAATGCTTTAAAGTCCCTTAAAATATTTCCTCTTAGTTATATTATATGCAGGGGCTTATGAATTATGTGTTGCCCCTTTACTAATCAAGCAAAAGTTTATAAGGTTTTAGAGACTGTTCCTTTCTTTTATTATTCCAGAATTTAAAAAAATTATTAGGTCCTTGTATATCACTTCTCAAAAATTGGTTTTCACTACAAAATTGAGAGGTTCAAATAGGATTTAAATTGTCAGAAAAATTGGGTCTGCTTTAATGCTTTTTGAATCATGCCAGTAATTTGATCCCATAGCCTCAGACTGACTATCCAGAATATGAAAGCAAAGGTAATAGTAGGGCTGAGACATCTACTCTGATGTGAATGATTTACCAGAATGGCCCCTGGGAGGAGAGCCACCTCTTATCATAAGGAGACTCAAGTGTGTGTTCTTTGGAAGAGAGTATGTAAAGCCTTCAGGAAGCCCTTACCATGTTTTTGTACCTGAGAATACTTTGGACAAAAGCAAGCTAAGCTTCTGGTACAGATGGCAGATGGAGTGTGAAAAGCTTTGCAGTGCTGGGGTAATCATCGAGAACAATCTGACTTCCAGGACAGACAGTGCTCAGCTCTCCTGCCAATCCCAGCTCTCGGGTTTCCTGATGAGAACAGTAGGGAAGCAGCTGGGTCTCGTGGGCGTTGGAACGATAGGTCGCAGCCAACTACGGCACTTCTGAGAAGGAATCTGGCACCTGAACCCAGCCCGTCATTTAGACAGGCACCACAGACCAGAGGGCTTTTGTGCTACATCCAACCCCCAGTCCAATAACATGCCAGCCAAATCAACATATTTTCTCATTTTTTCTTAAAAGGCAAGTGAAAATTTAGTGAAAAAAGCTGTAAGTTTTCGCAGGAGGGACTCAGGCCTTGCAGCAGAACCTGTATCTCTGTAAGTAATGGCAGATGACCAGTCTCCCTACAACTGAATCTGACTTCCACCATATGCACACTGTGTGTGTGATCTAGGATATGCCACTTGGCTTCCCTGAGTTCCACTTGACTTACCTCTTTTATGGTTAACCATAATAGGATCTGCTACTTCGATGAAGAAATGAGATATTCTCATGCATCCAAAGTACTTAGTGTAGTGTTTGAAGGGGAGTGAGAGCCCAATGCATGTTAAGTGCATGGATTAAGACCTTTGATAATGGCCCAGTTCTTCTGGACTGATATATATGGTTATTCTGAGCAGACTCTTTGGAGTAGTTTTTATGTCAGTTAAGTCCAACACATGAGAAGGACACAAAATATGTCAGTGCCAAGTCTAGACAATAAGGGCAAATTTGTGAGTTTCTAAGCTAAATTCTGAGAAACAGATGAGTGAGAACAAAATCTGACTTCTTCCTTTTTCTTGAGACCTGAAGTCAGAGAAGACCTCTCTGAAAAAGTGGTATTGAACCCCTGTGTAGACTCCTAGGCAGAGGACAGTGTAAGGAGACATACAGCTAGTTGGGTAAAACTGGTGTCCTTATTCCCTTTTCGATGTTTCCTTTAATGCACAAGATTGCCTCTGTTAGTGTCTTCTTGGAACCTCCAGAAATATTTTGGATATGCCACTGATACAGCTGGCTATAATAAGAATCATGTGGAACCACTTTCATCTACTTAAAAAACAAACAAACCATCAAATCACTGCTATGTTCAAGGCTCTGTGTTGCTGTCTAAATATCCAGCACCCTTCTGCTAACATCTTCCCTTTGCCAAAGGTCTCCTAGTCAGACAGAGCTGAACCCCATCATCATCCTTTACTCCTATTGTCTTATTGTTCCCCTCTCTTACCAGTATCCTTATTCACTCACTATACATCTAGATTGTAGTAGCATCCTTTTAATGTGACCCCTTGCCTCTAGGTTTGGTATTGGGCACCAGGAATGTAATTGGGAGTTAAAAATACAGAATACTATCTTGGCTGAGGATTTAAGACTATATCTTGAATAGGACTGATGTCTTGTTTTTTGTTTTTGCTTTTTTCTAAAATAGGAAATCAGTATTCTATCACCTAGGAATGACCAACACCAGTCACTCCCTACCAGCAATCTGTATATCCCTATATACTTCACATATATAATTTTTTAAAAATAAAATGTTATATACATAATTTGAAATCCTTTCTACATATTTCATGAGCTTTTAATGAAAATAAAATATATATACATTATTTTAACTGATGCCTTATGACATTATATATTATTATATCACTATTCCTTACTTTGTTTAATCAGTTCTTTATAGATATATCTTTATATGGCAACTGATGTTTTACTATTATAAACATTATTACAGTAACTTACAAAATGCATATATCTTTGTACATTTTTTAGAGTATTTTCAAACAAATAAATTCTTGTCAAGGAAATTGCTGGATCAAAAAGGTATTCAATTATAAGGCTTTTGGTGAATATTGTCAGATCGCCCTTTGGAAATTTTATACCAATTTACACTCTCAAAAGCTGTCTATAAGCATGTCTCTTTTCCTACACTATCACAAGGTTAATATTCTTTAATATCTTTGCAACCTGATAGGTAAAAAATGATCTTGTTGTTATACTAATTTGTATTTGCTTGTTATTAATGAGATTGGACATCTGCTGCATATTTTAAATCATTTATATTTCTTATTTTGTGAGTTGCCTGTTCATATCTGGTCCTGCCCTTTTATTGACTTATCTTCATTTTTTGTCCATATTAATTCTATGGCATACGCACGTGACTTTTGGCATTTGATGTTTGCCTATATTTACTGATTATTATAATATAAATTTAAAATTTTGATATCATCTAACCTGTCAAACTTTTCATTACAATTTCTGACCTTATTTCTTTTCTTAGAAAGGGTTTTCCTATTTCCAGACTGGCAACTATTCATCTACATTTTATTCAAGTATTTTTAACGTTCTACTTATTACATTAAGATCAGATTAATCTTGAATTTATGTTGATATAAGGTGTCAGACATATTCTGGAAAGTGTGTTTGTGGTTGCATTTGCAGTAGTTTACTGACAAATGCATTGTTTCCCCACTGGTCCGAAAAGCTGATATTATCATACACTATACTCATACTTATCTGAATCTACAAAGGATCTTTGAGACGGGAGATTAGAAGCAAAGACACAGGGAGGTTCAGGAGCCTGAATGTAATGATAAGGCGGGTAATAAGACTGGAAAGAAAGGGGAGTGATGCAAGAAATCTTGTGTTAATGAACAGATAATGAATAAATAATGAATAAATCTTATCTCCTCTGTGAAATGTGAAGATAAAAAAGGAGAGGTCAAAATTAACTATGATTTTTTTAACCAGGTGACTGAGGGTAAGTGCCATGTACAAAACTGTGAAAAGCAGAAGCTGGTTGTGAAGCAGAAGATGATGATCAATTTGATCGTTCAGATTTTGAGCTCATGGTCCCAAGAGAGCATTTATGTGATGATGACAAAGACAGTGATGAGGGTGTGTGTGTGTATGACAGAGATGGAGAGCGAGATTGAGAGAGATTAAAACAAGATTCAGTTAACTTTTATTGAGCATCTACTGTAGCATTCATCAGGACTTGAAAGATTTTACTCTCTTCTTCAAAGAAGTAAAGCAATAGCTAGTGCCTCCACAGAGTCTGAGATATGAGCCATCAGCTTCTCCCTAGACCCCTCCTCTGTGCTCCTTCCTCCTCTGCTGCCAGCTCCAGATCCTCACCTCTCAGGCCCC
>PVIA01012274.1:0-38819 GCA_004024845.1 Tonatia bakeri
GTATGCATGCACCAGAGGAGAGATTCTCAGCACCTTCATTTTTCAGAGAAAGAAACTGGTTTGGGGACTGTGAATGGGTACAGCCCCACTGGGAAACGAATCCCATGGCCATCAGATGACAAATGTCCACAGCCAGAGCTCCATCCTGAAGCCAGGTGCCTAAGTGACAAACCCTCCTGCAGCCTTCCCTTCATTGGTGCCAGGACCTGGGGTCCAGGACACCAGGCCAGCATACCACGTCCCAGTGTCAGAGGGCTGTGGACATGCTGGGGACTATAAAGGATATTGGGAATGCTGGCGTGTGGCAGTGGTCAGCCAGTTCTAAAGGATTTTTTCCCCTGAACCAGCGATGTCTTATGAACTTCTGGGGGCAGAGGGACTTTCTGTGTCCCTCTACATCCTTTAGTTTCTCCGCACCAGACTTTGAAGTTCCCGCCTGCACCCAGTTGAAAGGGCCCTCCTCTCATCTTTCTCCTGGTGCAGCCTCACCAGGGCTGGGGTGAGGGGGCTGTGGGTGTGGCACCTCTTGTCATCACTGGTCCTGAGGCATCTGTGTTTGCAAATACTGGTGACAACTGGGAAAGGCAAAGAAAAGGTCTTTTTGGAGGCAGAAACTCCCGGAGAAAACATTGTGCTCTGTGAAACAGATCAGCAGAGGAGCTGTTTATTCCCCTGGTGGCATGAGGCCCGGCTTTGAGGCAGATAAATCTTCACTGGTGATACAGTACTTAAACCAGAACTGACACATTTTTATATCGACTGCAGAGAATTGCTTTTGTGTGGCTCTGATACAAAGGCTGCCACTGCTCGTTCTTGCATATCAATCCTCCTCAGTACTCGGTGGCTCTTGCTTTTCTCAGCCTGCCCTTAGGTCTCAGTGGGCCATCAAGGTCTCAGAAAGGCAGGGGTGAAGCGATGGCCCCAAAATGTCAGGGACAACTGGTGGGAGCAGGCAGGCATTATATGGAATGAGACTGGTTGTCTGTCCTGAGGGTCCCCCCTCTGGCCCTCCCCAGCCCCCAAGTCTGCTCAGGAGCCGCTGGGACCAGCTGGTGGGCAGTGCAGATGGGCAGAGCGCAGCCACCATCCACATAGCCTCTGCCAGGCACTGGGCAAGCGGGCTCAAATTCTTTTTAACTTCATCTTTTAATAGACAGCTAACACATACATTCTGTAGACACATTGGACAGTACTGATAGACAAAAGAAGAAATATTTACAATGTTTTGTATGCACTTTGTTGTCTATCCTCCCGAGGGTAAATATATGTAACATTTACGTACATACTTATTTTTAATAAAAATAAAACCATACTCTTATGGACCGAATGTTTGTGTCTTCAGTTCGCCTGTTGAAGCACGAAGCCCCCAGGAGGTCATGAAGGTTAAATGAGGTCACGCAGGTGGGGCTGTGACACTGTAGGACTGCTGTCCTCTGAGAAGAGACGTGAGCAAGCTCACTCGCACCCGGCACCCAAATGAGAACACAGCAGGAAGGTGGCTGGCCACCTGCAAGCCGGGATGGGAGCTCCCCCCAGAACTGAAAAGGCTGGCACCTTGATTTGGGACTTCCAGCTTCCAGAACTGTGAGAAAATAAGCATCTGTTTGTAACCCACTAAATTGATGGTATTTTGTTATGGCAGCCTGAGCAGACCGATACATGTAATCTACATAGAATTTTGCTCTTCGGCCCCCATTTTCGGCTTATCATACTTATCTCTGTAGCGGCACACACCTGCAGCCTCCCAGCAGGAGCTAGCACTGCTTCCACACCCGGGAATCTCCCCGCGCGGATTACCTTCCTATTTCTCAGCTTGGCTCCTGGCCTCCTTCTTCCCGCCTTCTCCACCTCACTCGGCTTTCCCCTGGAGGTCATGCAGGAGTGGCGGACATGATATCGGCAGAGCCAAACATTACTCACGTGACCTCGGCAAGTTTCTTTGCTTACGGAACAGGCTGACAATTTTGACCTCCTCTGAATAAGGTGAGAACTAAATAGAAACACATTTGTCAGCATGGTGGCTGGTGAACAGATGCTCGATTCAGACAAAAGTAGACACTCCTCCTCCAGGTGCCCTCCGTGCAAGAGCAACTTGGCCCCTGTGGTCTGTCATATGCAGCTCCGCCTGGCCCTGGTTGGTGCACCTCTCCTTCTGGTCTGGAACAGGGTTCCTGAGCTCCTTTCTCTGTCCTACCAGCTGTGTTTCCTCTCAGCTGCCGCCACTCTGTCTGCCTCCAGGAGCTCTTCCACCTCCCATGCTGGCTGGCAGAGAAGGGCCGGATCCTATGGGTGTTTCACAGTTCCCTAAACCACGTCACGGGCCCCTTTGACGATAGGGATGTAACTGCTATTTGCTTTAGGGCAGCTGAGAGTGAGGAGCGTGAGGGGCAGGGCAAGTCAGCATCGTGGGTCTGGGCTCAACTGGACCCAGATCCTTCCCTGATCCTGTTTTCTGATGGTCCTTAGAAGAGATCTCTTTGGCTGTGGTCTTGGGCATGGATGCAACTCTCTCCAGGCCCAGTGCAGGGCCCACCTATCCCATCTTGTCCAAAGTACCAGCTCCCTCCTGGGCCAACGCACCCCCTGTGGCCTAGAGCCTGGAGCTCTGAGCACTTGGCTAGGCTGGGAACCCTGTCCCCTGCCAGCCTACAGCTTTCTTCTTGAGCAGCTGCCACCACACAATGGAATTAACATAAAACACAACTCGGCAGAGGCACATTTAATTTGCTGTGATTATACTATCTATTATACAACACAGTTTTAAGTACTACAAGCTCCCTGGAGAACAGGAGGGAGGGGAAAAAAACACATGTAGTAAAAAAAACGCAACCTTCTCCAAAATCACATAATGACAGAAGAATTTCAGTAACAAAACACAATCCATAGCATAATAAATAGTGTATTTTAAAGTACTTAACATTTCTCAATTCTCTATTTCATTCCCATCAGGAACTCAGTTTGTTTCTCATGGAGGAAAAAAGTATATCAACAATTTAAGACTCCAAGAGACAATTAGAACTGCATGTGGGTTCTTACGGGAGAATGTTCCAGAGTGAATGTTGGGTGGCTTTGCACTGGGTGGAACCGTCAGGCTTTGCTGGAGCATGCTGGCCAGCCAGCGCCGGGCCTGATGCCACACCCTGGCCCTGCGAGGCCCTGGGACTTCCACGTAGATGGTCCACAGGGATGGCACAAAGAATAGGAACTCTGGGGATGTCCAGTCCTGATTCCACTACTCTCTGGCCATGTGAAAACTCTGGTCCTCAGTTATCTCATCTGTAGAATGGGGATCACCCCTCAGATTGGTTATAAGAATTTGATGAGATTTTATAGTTTGCCCAGTACCAGCATGTGTCAGGTGCTCCCTCTCTGCCTTCCACTCCCTTCCTTTCTGGAGTCAATGGAGAGAAAATGCTTTTCCCTAAAAAAATGGGTCAGGAGAAGTGGGCTAGCAGGTAGTCCTGGGGAGATCTTGGAGATGACCATCTCAAGCAACTTTCAAATACCCTCTGAGCCTTGAAGACATGCATCAGCCTGAAGGTGTGTGCAGGTATGAAGTCGGTCTGCAAGCAGAGGGTTGGACTGGTGGCCTCGAGGATGAAACAGCCCCATCTCCGCTCCTCAAGCTACCACAGTCCAAGGGGTGATGGCCCTAAACTGGAAGGGAGAAGAGTGTGAAGTGAGGCCCCCAAGGAAGGAGTATCCAGCCCTCTGGCTTCTCAGAGGTGGTAACACGTGGACCATGGAAACAAGTTACGGACGGTCACTCTGAAACGCAGCATTCACAGGGCCCACATCTGCACCGAATGTCAAAGGCTCCACCAATCAAGAGAAGGCAGGTAGTCTCAACCTGTCTCCACAGCTTGCTCAGCAAACTCTATTGCCAAGATGCCTGTTACGTAAATCAGTGCATCACTTAAGGGCTGGGTCCCTGTGCTGGGCCGGATGCCAGGTCCGAGGTGAAGTCCATCCAAAGGCGAGAACACGGCCCCGCCGTCCCGTGTGCAGATTGGCTGCTTCAGAAGGCAAAAAGGAGACTTAAATGCCACAGAGCGAGGTGTGTGCCTCGAAGGGCGAAAACACACTGAGGCATAGGTGTTAGACAGTAATAGGCACTCTGCGTCTTGATGTGGAGGGAGGGGATGTCTGCTGCATGAGATGGGCGGCGCCAGCCACGATCCTCATGCTGCACCTCACACTGGTTTTCTTAGGGTCCCGTTTCTGGGGGAGGCGATAAGACCTCCACAAAACTAGTTACTTAATCCACAGTCACTCTTTTCTATATTACATGAGAAAAAGCAGATAGCATTCTGTCCACACATATTAGCTATGCACTTAGTATGTGCCCAGCACCTGGAGAGCTGAGCTCTGTGGGGAATACAAAATAATAACCAGCATGAATAATATTTAGCAGCGTCCACAACACATGATCACATATTTTGTGATCCTCTCAGCAAAACTGTACCATTGGGCAAAACAGAGATATAAATATGAATGTAATTTTAGATATGATTTTAATCTTAGTCATTTCAATCTTCATCTTATAGAGAGAACCCAGAGGTACAGAAATATTAAGTGTCTTGCTCAAGGTCACACAGCTAATAGGGGGTATGAATGAAATTCATGAAACCAGGTCTGGTCTGCCTCTTATAAATATATGCCAGCCGAGGTGTGGTGTTTTAAGATTATTGCTGAAATATCTAGAAGTGGTAGTAATATGAATTCCAAGAATCTTGCTGACCCCTGGGTTGCATATAGAAATGAAAGGGGAAATAAATCATCCCTTCTGCTAAGAAAGCACTAAAGTCCCCACGTTTACTCACCTGAATGGAGTGCCAACCCAGTCCCACAGGTGACGCCTCGTGCCGCCAACCTGCATGCCTCTTCCCCCTGCTCCTTCCCTCTTCCGCTGCTTTACGGAGGTGACACCCTTAACATGAAACTGAAAACTGGCCCCATCCTCTCCAGCTTTTGCTTTTCTTGTTGGACCTCTTTCTGGTTTACCAGCTGCAGCCTTCTCACTCCTCATGAAATTTCCCTTGGTTCCTTAGTATGTGTCTGGGCACAGACCCAGCACCGGGGCCACGTACAGCCCACATTGTTTGTGTTGGCACTACAGGGAGGAATGCATTGCCTTTAAGATTGTGCCATTTGGCCTTGCATAATTACATGACACTTTTCTGGATTTTTTCTCAGTGTAAGGGAAAAACAACCATCATCATTTAGTTAACCTGCGCTGGGCACAAAGAGGTCTCACCCTGGTAGAGCCTAGAACTCGGCTCGGCCTTGACCATCAGGGTGATGCTGAGATCTGGGCCCCTGGCCTCCAGGAACCTGTGGGTAGAATGGAGATATGCTTGGCTTGGGGGGAGTGAGGCTGGAGAGCTTGTGAATATTAGCAGGGTTCCACACTGGAAAACAAGACTGTGGCCTAACTTGTGAGTAATTTCAATGTGCAGTAAGGAAGAAGAATAAAAGCCTCCAGCATGCACTGCCCATCTAGGGTGTTGGAGAAGATCTTACCAGAAGATCTAGATGGAGAAGAAGCCAATTTAGCAATGAGACTGTAAGTTCAGAGGTGAGGGAGACCTGCATTAGCCTCGCGATTTCCTATTTTTACATTTATATGTGCCTGGTATATTTTAGGGGTTTAGTTGAAAGGAAGAACAGAGGGAGGAAGGAAGAGAAGAAGGAAGAGGTGAGCATCAACTAGTGAAGATTTGGAGAGGTCACATTGGAGTCGGAGCAGTGAGGCAGCTGCCTCGGTGGTGTGCAGAAGACAGCGGGCCCCACGGGTGAGGGTGTCAGCACCACACCTTTCTTCTGCATGCGTGTGTAAAGGGAGGGAGGAGGAAATGACCAGGTGCCCTGGCTTCCCTGACACCTGGCTTTACATAAGAATTGCAAAACAGAGGGAGGAGCATGGAAAGGGAGAAGAGAAAGGGAGAGAGGAAGAGACAGTGGAGGGGTGGGGGGGGGATAAGAGAAGATGGAGAGAGGGAAGGAGAACAAGGGGCCAGGGGAAGGGAAAGAGAAAGATAGGGAAAAATCAAGAACAGTAGAGAGTTTTTGTTTGTTTGTCTGCTTTGTTCATGTGTGGCTTTTGGTTTTATATACAGACACAGACAACACTGTGGTGGTTACCAGGGGAAAAGGGGGTAGGGAGAGATAGTAAAGGGTGAAGGGGGTCAAATACATGGTGATGGAAGGAGACTTGACTTTGGGTGACATGCAATGCAACATACACATGACGTATTACAGAATTGTTCGCTTGACTCACAATTTTACTGAGTGATGTCACCCCAACACATTTATGTTTTAAAGGTTGTATTATTTATTTATTTATTTTCAAAGATTTTAACTTATTTATTTTTAGAGAGAAGGGAAGAGAGAGAGAAACATCAGTTTGCGGTTGTATCTCACACACCCCCTACTGGGGCCCTGGCCCACCACCCAGGCATGTGCCAAGACTGGGAATCAAACCAGCGACCCTTTGGTTTGCAGGCTGTCACTCAATCCACTGAGCCACACCAGCCAGGGCTCACCCCAACAAACTTAATAAAAAAGAACAAAAGAGAGAGAAATTTTAAAAGAAATGTGATTTTGGGAAGAGGAACAAAAGAAGGACAGAGAGAAAACATGGTTCCACTGTAAGAACATCACCACTGGGGGTGTGCAGGCATTGTTGAAGAGGAGGGGCCCGGGCTATTGTGCAACTATTATTATATAATCAAGTCTCACAACAGTAATTCTCTGCAGAGGTCACCGCCTGCATTGTGGGTGGAATTTGGTTTGATGAGACTGATACTTCTTGCATTCATGCTGCCTGACAGGGCGACCAAGATGGTGGGAGAGCCCCGTTAGGAGAAATGAAAGGAATAGAGGATGAGTCAACTTGTTCCCCTTCCAGCTTTCTCGAAGAGAGACTGCTCCATACTCAATCACTTTTGATTATTCCCATGTACAGTTCTCCCAGTCATAGCCTCGTCTCTCCATTAATTATGGCGATTAGCTTGAACTATTGTTGATGCTAATTAGACTTTGAGAAATGTGTTTGGACTGCCCATTGGTTGGCATTCAGAAGGAGGAGAGAGGATGGGGGAGAAGTGGGGAAAGTGCCAGGGCTTAATCTGTTTAGACTCGAGCAGGCACAGAAGCAAGAACAGCACTAGCTCAGCCACAGAAGGAAGAGATTTCCCTGGGCGTGACCCCCTTCCCCAGGCTACTCTTTCTGCACTTCATGCCACCTCTGCCTGCTGTCACCCACATTCTCTCATTTCCCCCGAGATATTGTACACATTCCTGACTGTGTGCATTTGCCTAGTCTGTGCCCTCCCCAGAAAAGCTTTCCTCACATTTTTCTACCGAATCAAAACCTCAAGATCTTCAAGATTCAGCTGATGACCCCACCTCCTTTACAAAGACTTCTCTGACTATTCTAATTCCAATGACTATTTCTCTGCTTTGAATTCCATTGTTATCACCATGGAGTAGCTTCATTAAGCACATGGGATCCAGAGTTAGAAAAGTCTGCCAGTTCTGCTCTTGTTAGCTGTGTGACCTCAGACGAGTTAACATCACAAACCTGTGTTCTCGTGTTGATAACATCAAAGTGGTAATAATACCTCCAGATGAAGTTCTGAGTAGGACTCAAGTCAGAAGTCTCTTTTGTACAATTTAGCTCCATGCTGAGGACATAGATTATGTTTCATAAATCTTTGGAGACTGATGGAAGAACAGAGATGGCAGTATCTAAATGTGATAAACTTTTAGAGAAAATAACTTTGGGGTTGGGAGGACTTGGGAATAGAAAAAAATGTAGGCAATGCATGATGGGAATTGGTATTCAGACATCCTAGTGTTCTATTTCCTTCATTAAATTTATTGTTAATACCTACCCAAGAGAAGAGAGTGATCCAGTAGTTAGAAAAAATAGTGTTGAGACCAGAAAGTGTTATTCGACTGTGGCCTCTGGCAACCACGAAACTGTTGTGTTCTTGCTGCTTTTTGGACTCTGAATTCATTGCTGAGGATTATGAGAGAAAGAAAAGCTTTTGATGAGGAGGAAGATAATCACTGAAAGGGTACTACTTAGGAACTATAATTCATGGGGCATCTATGTGTCTAGCACTGTGATAGGATATGTGGGGGAAGGGGGAGAAGAGCGGGGTGACTTGATCTCTGCCCGGGATTTGTTTTTATTGTTGTCATTCAGTTCATCTGACAAACAGTCATTTGTTGACCACGTGCCATTCGTTGGGCATGAAAAGTTCAAAGTCACATAAGAATTCTTCCCTGCTGTCATGGGCTCACAGTCTAGCAAGAGGTTGGCTCCCTCTTGCTAGAGGTCGACTGAGGTGGACATAGGCAGGGGGCAGGCTCTCTGGCTGCTTCCCACGCTTCCCAGGCACACGGGCAGCTGGATCCCTCTGAAGTCATCAGAGACTGACCATAGTTCTTCAAAGGCGCCAGTGTTGTTTGAGATCATCTGGTCTGCTGTGAGCTTGCCCCAGAAGTTGAGTTTTCACTTCCTGCCAAATCCCTGATTGGGGTCTCCGGGTTACACCTACAGAGTTTTTATTCTTATAGTTGCCCAGCCCAGATTCATGCTCCTGGTGGATTATGTGATCCTGGTGAGCCAATAGGTTTGCTTTCCCTTCATAGGTTTTGGAATCCATCTCACTCTTTCCTAAGCATTTAATCTCATTAATTCATTGGGTAAGCACTCATTAATGCCTATTATATGCTAGGCATTGGCAGTGGAATATAGTGGTTAAACTCACAGGCTTTGGCATCAGACCAAATGGGACTCAAATTGGTCTCTGTCACTAAACTGTTTGTATGACCTTGAGCCAAGGGATGGAAACACTCTGCCTTAGTTTCCTTATCTTTAAAATCAGGTTAATATAATACCTACTTAATAGGGATGTTGTGAGGGTTAATTGAGTTAATTAATGTATGTAAAGATTAATGTAATTTAAAAAATAGTACCTGGAACATGGCATTTAATAAATATTTACTATTATTATCACTGTTTCTAAGGATACAAGGAAAAATAATATGTGAATCCATAAAAAAAGTATGTCATGAAATGTTTCAAGTACTATAATAGAAGTCTATATAGGATTTGTTTGCCTCACAAAGGCAAAATGCATTCTTCCACCTGAGGGGTGAGGAGGAAGTGGCCTAGTCAGAAAAGGATTCAGGAGGGGGCTGACCATCAGCTGACTGGTGAAGGCAGGTGGTGTTCGCTCTCCAGTTGGATGGGGAGAGAGTGAGGACCAGAGGGACGACGTGGGCAGGAGAGGAAAAGCAAAAGTAAAGGCTCAATTGTATCAAAAAGCAAGCTAGCTGAGGGTTTGCAAACTGGTGGGCATGACTGGGGTTTAAGATATCCTATGAGAGAAAAAGAGGGTGAATCTGCAGAAAGTTGGGAAGAGGCTTGGAACGATACTTGGCGCAGGGCTTGAGTCTCTCTTAAAACTATCCAGAAGCTACTGACATGTTCTCATTAAAGCAACACCAGGACCATATTTGTGCTGTGGTCTAATCAGTCTAGAAAGCCAGTTGGGAAGCAGGGAGACAAAAGGCAAAACTAACATCAGTGAAGGCAAGAGAAAGCTGGGGCCTGAGATGGGCCAAGGTCAATGCAAATATGCCAGATGGAAGGGATGCCAAGGCTGAAAAGGGGGATCAAGGAGAGAACGCACGTTGGTTTCACTGACTTGGGAGTGCTGCTGGTCACTTAAACACAGAGGGAATAGTAGGGTTTTTGGGGAAAAACATAGCTTTACAATGCCTCTGGGGTCTCAAGATGGCAATGTCAAATGGAGACTGACATTCAGAGTCCTAAGTAGCGGTCAGAGGTAGTGATAATAACTTGGAGTCAGTGGCCGATAAGGGTTGTTGAAACCATAGGAAAGACAAAAATTGCCAGTAAGAGCATGTGCATTGATGAAGAGGCTGAGAATGAAACCTTGAAGAACCCAATCATTAAGTGACGGGGACAGAGCAGAAGGAATGAGAAAACAAGAATAAGAAAATCTGGTCAGAGTACTGAACAAGGTCAAACAGAGAGTGGATTTCAAAAGCCACAAGGAAGATGAGAAAATTACTCATTGGCCTGGCCTGGTCCCAGCTCAGTGAGAGATTTGTAGACAACTATGAAGGATTTCATTCCACCACAGAGTCAGGTCCCTGTGGGACAATAGCAGAATCAGCCCTGCTGCTTGACAACAAGTTTGGGGGAGCTCCTGGGCCCTTGTCCTCCTTACTCAAAGAGCACTGGCTCCCCTCAGTCTCTGAGATGTTCCTCTTTGTCCTGCGGAAAATGCTAGAGGAGGAGAGATAAGAAAATCTTGTCTTGGACTGGGCAGAACCCTGGAGCAATTAGTGCATTAATACAACGTGGTGTAGGAGAGGAGCATGGGCACCAAGCTGTAGCTGTTGGTTCTTGACAGTCCCTGAGTTGGGAGAGGAAGTCCTGATCTTCAACGGGTGGGAAAAGAGCTCCGTAAATAGAAAGACATTCGGTGAATGTTGTTGTTCTTGCTGCTGTTGCTGGTGTTCACTGGGCCAAGATGGCCTGTACCACAACAAGGATTCAGGGCACCAAAGAAAGCCTAGATCTCTTTGCTTCTTAGGACATCTTCCAATAATTAGCCTTCATGCCCTCTTTGAAATCTGGCTGGGCCAAACCAAGGTGTGAAATGATAGGTCAATGCCAGAGACCACACTCCCCGAAGGGGTGAAGAGTGCACAGGGGCTAGAAGGGAATAGAGTGAAATGCGAGCAAAGTGTCTTACCTGTTTGAAATGAGCCCAGCTGCTGAGCAAATCCAATATACCAGTCTGTCTTCATACAACATCTTTCTTATTAATAATGTAAGCATGATGGAGGCTGCTATTGATCTTCGATACCTAAATCTTACTTCTCTATGAATAAAAAATGTAATAAGATCTCAGAAATAAGCTAAAGACCATTGCCTGGGTCTAAATGACAGGGATAAATTACAGCACACAGCCAAAGACTGGAAAATGTTAATGGATGGCAGTCCCGGTTCTGGCTCAGAGCAGCTCAGGAGTGAAGCTGCCGAGGCCCCGGCAGAGGAGACCACTGACCCAGCCCTTCCACGGCCTGCAGGACAGCGGCAAATTCATCACTGTCACGGGCCCTGCAGTGAGAAGAGTCACGCTCCTTTGCTTTGATAGACTTTCCTGCTTCCACTTTTGTTGATGTGTGTGTGTGTGTGTGTGTGCGCGCGCGCGTGTGTGTGTGAGAGAGAGAGAATACAGCTTTTCACTTTTAGTGGCCCTTAGATGTTGTATTAAATCAAGTATGACATAAAATGAGAAAATTAAACAGCAAAATATCAAAGGAACGGTGAAATAGACGTTACCAGGCACCTAAGATAAGTGATCTACCGTAGCCGGTGGTGAGTTTACCTCTGTGTTTCACTGCATCTAAACAACACATTCTGTGGAGGCTGTTTCTCTGTATTGGGGCCCTAGTTTCACTTCGATTGTTTCAGTAGAGCACCCTTTCCCCCTCATGTCTCACTGTGGTCCAGCCCACAGACGTCAGGGGCGTTGCTTGGCTTTGCTGGGAGAGGTGTTTTCGAGATACAAGCCACGTGCACTAATGGGATGCACAGTATGATGAAGGCCTTCTGTCGGCTCAGCTCTGGTCGAAACCTTTCAGGGGCGCCTCTGCTTCCCCAGGTGAGGGCACACATTCGAAGTGTTAAGTGGTCTTTTCCAGATGCAGACTGTTTTCATGTTCCTTTTCTTTCTCCCAGTCCTAGTAAAGCAATTGTGTTAGCTCGCATTTTGACCCAGAGGAGTGAGGTTGTTCGGGGTCTTTTTTTTTTTTTCGCCTCTGATTGAAAGTCTACATGGCATGTTCAGCTTCCAAGATTTCTCCCTCTCTCTCCCCCTCACCTTCTCTCTCCCTCCCTCCCTCTCTCACATTTGCCTCACCCCTCCCCTTCAGAGATCCCCATCTGTGGAACGCACCCCTTCCGAGGCTCTCTGTGGCCGTGTCCTTCCTGCACTGAATCACTGTCTGCTTCTGCTCCATACGCCATCGGCTTCACCCCTTCACTTCAGGTCTTGCCGTAGATAAAGACAGCACTCCTGACGCAGGAGTCAGGATCCTGGTGTCTATTTCAATGACCTTGGGCAGCCACTTCCCTGACCTCTTGGGCACTAACATGAGGGCTATAGACTAAATGATCTCTGGGCTCTTCCCAAGGCTCAGAAACAGGCTTCCCTCATCACCAGGTCCCTGAAATTGATCTTTCAAAGGTTCTAATTGCTTTCTAATTGCAAATCCAATAACTTTTCTCAGTGATCAACCTCCTTGACCTTCAGGGCAAAGTTTCATCATTGATTTGGTTCTCCTCCTTGAAATTTGTTGCTCCCTTTGCTTTTAGGGCACTTGGTTCTCCAGTTACTTAAGAATTCTCATCTGATGCTCTTCCCATACCCTCATTCTGTCTTCCACATCATCAAATACCCAAGTGTCATAGAATGCCTACAGAACGTTAGGAACTAATGTTGAAAATACCGTGAAAAAGGTGGGTCTGGTGGGAATTGGTGGTGGAAATGTAAACGGACACAACCCCTCTGGATCACAGTTCGGTCGTTGCTTGTAAGACTAACATGCATTTATAATATGACCCAACATTTATCCCAGAGAAATAAAAACTTATGTTCACAATAACCTATATTGAACTTGCATAGCAGCTTGATTTGTAATAGCTCAAAACTGGACACAACCCAACGTCCTGTGGTGGGCGAATGGCTAAGCCAACTGGTGCACCTATGCCACAGAGTACCACGTGGCAATAAATAGGAACAAATGATACCCACAACTCGGGTAGATCTTGAAGGTATTATACTTAGTGAAGAAAAAAACAATCTCAAAAGGTTACATAGTGTAATTTTAAGTATAACATCCTCAAAATGAAACAACAGCAAAAAACTATTGAAATGGAGAACAGGTGAGCTGTGTCCAGGGGAGAGAGGTGGGGTTGGCAGTGTGGGTGTGGCCACAGCGGGAGAGCACAGAGAGTTCTCCAGGTGATGGAGCACATCTGAGTCCCAGTTGTGGGGCGGTTCCACAAGCCCACATACGGAACCACACTGGGTAGAACTGTGTGCATTAGCCCACATGCAAATGAGTACAGGCAGAATGCTGGCAAAATCTGAACATTGTGGTCTAGTGAGTAATACTGCATCAATGCCAGATTGCTGAGTTTGCCTGGACTACAGTTTTAGAAGTTGACAGTCATGGAAGTTGAACCACGCTGATCAAGAATTCAAGTAACTCTATGTACTATTTTTGCAAGTTCCTATGCATGTATAATCATTTCAGAATTTTAAAGAAGTTAAAAATAATTAAATGACACATATCCCCTTGCATATCTGTTCAAGGGGTCTAGAAGCAGCCCTGTATAGAAAGCACGCCCAGTGCCGAGATCTTGGGATGTAACGCCACTCTCCCGCAAAAGCAACCAGGGCATGCCCTTGGAGAATGGTCGACTGCTTGACTCTACAACGGGGACAGGAAACAAACAAGTTGAATCTCAGCATTTTTTTAAACCCCAACTTAAAAATTTAATATTTTTTTAACTGAAGAAGAGAAAGTCTATTGAAAACTATGTGCAGGTGGTCCAGCCAGAGCCACATGTGGCAGGCAGTCTCTGCTGATCCCACCCACACCTCAGGGCTGGGGCCCGGGCCAGACTCCCTTGGGGACCTCGGAAGCCAGACCCCAACCTGGATCTTCACCTGTGAATTTACAAATTGAAATGGCCTTTCAGTGGTAAACATCGGACAAGGAATGGGTTCCTGCCCTGACCACATCAGAGCCTGAATAAGGAAACACTATTCTGAGTCTTGGGCCCCAGAGGCTCAGCTAGGCTGTCCAGAGGTCCTGGCTACTCTGCCCACAGGAGGCCTTCCTGGACATAGAGGCCATCAGCCCCTCTACCACCCCCCTCCACCCCCAGCTGCCAGGCCACATGAGCTTCCTGGTCTTGGATTTGGGACATCAAGCACCCTCCCTCCCAGTGCTGACTCCGGTCCTGGGCCCCTGGAACGCTCCCCTGGAAGATGACCTGGGGTTGAGAGGTGAGCTTGGGAAGTTCAGCTGAGGGCCCAGGACCCTCCTAGGGTGGGAGTGGTTGGGGGTCAGGGGTGCCACCATAGGAGTAATCTGCTTTGCTGTGCATTACCAGCCGGTCATCCACTAAGTAGAAGTTGGCAGGCTGTGTCTCATGTGGGTGAGGGATCACCTGTCCCACTGATTCGCCCCTCAGGGAGGCAGGAAAGTCGCAGGTGTGCTGGCTGGTGTTGTAGCAGCTGGGGATGCAGAAACAGAGGACCTTTCAGAAGTGGCCCATCTCAGTCCCACCGAAATTGTTGGCAGGCTCGTCTCCCGCTGTGGACTGCACACCGTGGACACACTGTGACCTCCGCACTGTGGACTGCACACTGTGGATGTCCATCGTGGCCTCCGCCATGGCTCTCACCTGCCTCAGACAGAGAAAGACGGGCGTGGACTGGGGGTGGACAAAGCTCCTGGAACTGGGGTCCAGGTCTGCCGGTGGATGGGCACCCCTCTGAGGTCGGGGGCTCCCTGACTTCAAAGAGGACAGTGCCTGAAGCCACGTCCCAAATCTGGAAATGACAAAGGCCGTCTTGGTTGTGTTCTCCTCCTGGGAGCACAGGTAGTCACCCCTGATCCCCTGAAACCCAGTGTGTCCTCTGCCTGGATCGGCTGCCTGACCCTGGGCCTGCCTCCGGTCCCAGCTCGGGCCCAGGGTCGGATTCCGCCTGCGCTGTGGCTCCTTGAGCATCTCCGCCCCACCCCGCATCTTCAACTTCAAGGCCTTGAGGGGTGACCTCTGGCTGCGCCCCCTGCAGCCCAGAAGGGGAAGCCGAAATTAGGTTTTTCTTGAAGGGTTAAACATTGACTACAAAACTAAGTAAATACATTTTAGTAACTGAAATGACAATTGTTTGTTTACCTGACTGACTCATGCACACACCCCAAACGTATAAACTGACAAGACATAGACAAATAGAATAAATATATATTCGCATAGCACTAGAATTTTAAATATTGTCAGTACAGCTGGCTGATTTTCTTTCTTTCTTTGCTCTAGACAGGTTTTATACTTTCTTAAGGCTACAGGAATTTTTATTTTGACCTGCCAATGCTCTTCTCAGACTGAAAATAAAGTAGAATTTCGTGATGATCAAAGCAACTTGAAATTATTTTGAGAAATGATCTCAGTCTCGTCGTACGCAAACCAAATTCTCCGATTCTGTTTTTTCTTCCCTACCTCATTCTCAGCCCAGGGAATGAATCAGGGATTCATTCTCCAGAAGCTGAAGCCCAGACTACCTCTGAAACCAACACAGCTCCTTCAGTATTCTCAAAGCTGTATTATTCTACACGGAAGTCTTCACCATGCCCTGTTTCCAAGGTTTAGATTCATTATGACATCAGTTTACAACCTCAGAGAATTAGACATGCGTGCGCGCACACACACACACACGTGGAGAGGAATATGGAACTCTGCCGTGGTTCTACCAGAACCCTGCTTTTACCCAGTGGCTGCGCCTGTGCCCCAGTCAAGCTGATCCTCCACAAGCTCGCAGACACTCTCCCTCCCTGACACGTGCAGGCGGGTGCACTGTGAGGGCACAGGGACCAGAAGGAAGAGGCAGAGGGGACACACACGTGGAAAGCACACAAGGAGAGCATGGTGAAGTTTGCTTATTGGATAACAAGCAAAGTAAAGCAAAACAGCCCATAGTACCTTTGTATAACTTACTCTAAATACATCATTTCACTCTATAATTTAATATCCAAGCTTTGAGCAATGAAGGACAGAGGCAAAAAGGTGTCTGAATTCAGCAAAAACAAATCTGATGAGAGTGACTAAACATAGCAGCTCAGGCCACTGTCAGTCAGCAGCAGGTAGATCACAGAAACGTCGGAAGGAATTGCGAGGAGAGAGTTTTACAGGGTAACGATTTCTCTCTCAGGTGTATTCACAAAAGTTTTCAATGATTCCTTAGGGATAAAAACTGAAAGCCTGTCAGAAAATCTCCACTATCAGAACATACATGAATCTCCTGTAGTAGAGATGCATTTTCATGGTTTTATATACTTTTATTAAATAAATAGAGGTCTTGTTTACATAGGTCTCACAGGCAGAGTCTGAGGTTAATCATTTTCTAATAATCACTTTATTAACTAGCAAAGCCATCCAGATATAGGTATTGATTATGCTCTTGACCATGTTTATCCCCTCTGAGGACTGCAGTCATAATGCAGACTCATTTCAGAATGGCACCTAAGTCAAGGTTAACCTGTCTGGCAGAGCCACGAGCTCATATCGGTCTGACTGTTCTCTCCTGCGTTGGAGACAGTGCTATGTCTCACTTTCCTTTTCCCGAGTCCACAGAAAGACTGCATTTCTCGGCACCCTTTGCAGCGAGGTCCAGTTCTAGGTCATGCCACTGAGCTTATGCATAAGTGGCAGGGAGCACTTCCAGGCCGAAGGCTAGAGGAAAGGCGGATATCTCTGAGTCCTCTCCGGGCCCCTCCTCTGCCTATCTCAGACTCTCCGGATGGAGGTGGCGACGCCACAGGCCAGAAGTGGCCTGGCTGCTGAGCCACCACTTGAAGGGAGCTATCCGAAGAGATGGAAGCACCCCCTTTGCATGAAGGAGACATATTTTTGCGTCAAACTAATGAGATTTCAGGGTTGGTTTGCATCATAACAATATTACTCTTCATTGAAAATACATAGTTCTGTATTTTCAATGACTCATTGTTATTATTCAGAATGGAGGAATTTTTATTATTCCACATTTGTCTTTCTGTATGTCTATACCTCTGTCTAGATGGTTATCCCTCATACTAATTCTAATAAATCACAATTATTTGGGGGTTAGGCTGTGTTTGATGAATATATATATATATATATATATATATATATATATATATATATTCAGCAGACACTAAGCTATTTCAGATACTTAAGCCTCCTGTGCATTTCTCCCAGGAGTCCTCACGGAACAGACATGTTTTATGTATATACATGAAACTTATATGTCCTGTCTTAGAGTCTTAGTTCTTTCCTCTGCCTAAAATATCCTTTCTCCAGGTATCAATTGGTTAACTTTCTTATTTTCTTTGACTCATTAAATCTCATCTTCTCAATGAGGTCTGCCCTGACTATACCAGTTAACACACCAACCTGCACAAACACACACACACTCCAAACCCCCTTGTCCTACTCCACTATTTTTCCATAGCAAATTTTACCTTCTTATACACTATACAATTTACTTATTTATTATAGTTATTGTCTGTATTATATCAATCTCTGCCTTCAAATTTCACTGAGAGTAAGGAATTTTTTTTCTGTTTTGTTCATTTCTAAAAAAGTGCCTACCACC
The DNA here is from genome assembly GCA_004024845.1 of Tonatia bakeri. Classification (NCBI taxonomy): domain Eukaryota; kingdom Metazoa; phylum Chordata; class Mammalia; order Chiroptera; family Phyllostomidae; genus Tonatia; species Tonatia bakeri. Next base: position 17,484 of record PVIA01012274.1, read on the forward strand.
TAGTAAGAAAGCAATAAATAGCTGTTCAATGAAAAAATATTTATTTGGAGCAAGACATGGTACCTGATACTGTGAGGGATACAGAGATATACAAGATGTCATTTTGTACTTGGCCTTTTTTAAAAATAAAATTTTATTTATTTATTTTTAGAGAGAGGGAAAGGGAGAGAGAAAGAGAGAGAGAAAAACATTAATGTGTGGTTGCCTCTTACACGCCCCCTACTGGGGACCTGGCCCGCAATCCAGGCATGTGCCCTGACTGGGAATTGAACCAGTGACCCTTTGCCTTGTTGTCAGGTGCTCAATCCACTGAGCCACACCAGGCAGGGCTGGCCTTGATGAACTTAAAATCCTAGTAAGAGAAATCAATGAAATACAGACATCAGTACAATGTCAAGTATATGTGGTGTTTGCAGGACATGGTGAGATTATTTGTAGCTTGGTCAAAGACTCTGTGTGTGTGTGAGATGAGTGTTTATACCCAATAAAGTTCCAAGAGCTGCTCCCTTCTTAAATTCATCTTCCTCCCTTTTACCTTGGTAAGTGTACAGATCCAGGCCACCATGAAATGTGTGGGTTGTCCCAGAGGCTGAGCAAAATAGGAGCGCTCTCAGGCAGTTGAGGAAACGTGTGGAGTAAACAACCTGTGAAGCCCACGGTTGAGTCTCCAGTAAGAAGCTCCTTGACTTGAGGATATTGTTCACCTTGTTTACTCCATTATCGCGTGTCTGTTCCGTGAGGACTCCTGGGAGAGATACACGGGAGGCTTAAGTATCTGAAATAGCTTAGTGTCTGCCGAACAATGGGTCTGTTTTTGTCACAAGGACCATGTGAATTGCATAATTCATCAGGTTTTCCTTTTCAAACAGTCCACGTGAAAGCTCGGGGCCACACTGGTAAGGATGCACCGCGAAGGCCTGGTCCTTGACGGCTCGTACATTCAGCACGGTGCTTTCCTTACCCCTTGGTCCACTTTATGTCTCTCCCCTTGCTTTGTTTTTTTCTTGGTTGCCTTCTTTTTCAGCTTGCTTATTTATTGACTTTTCTATCCCTATAAGCCACTTTAAATCATTTTTTGAAAAATTAGAGAATATATCTGTTATATGTACTTTGGGCACATGGCTGTGCTAGGTCTGTGGGAGAGAAGACAAAGAAAGAAAGGAGGCAGCAGGCAGACAGTCGAGGAAGGGAGGGCAGGAACCAGGAACTGAAAAGAGGGCAGGGCCTCACCCTCCAGCAGCCCGAGGAGCGGCGGCCCAGAGCCGTGAGCACGGCTTCAGTGAACATCGACCTCTCCCGTCTCTGAGCTCCAGCAGCGCTCACACTCAATAACATCCAATTTAGCCCTGGATGCTGTGCTCCCTGGTGTTGTCTGTTTATTGTTTTATATGCTTAAGCGTTGCCTTTGGGGCAGGGACCTTGTGTTAATTTCTTTGTCTTCTCACAGTGAGTTGCTGCATGGACGGATTGATCTGAAGCCATCCTGACCAGGAGCGGGGTCCATGCCCTTCTAATACATTGGCCGGTGCAGCTGCCCCCCTGGACCTGCTGGTTACATATCAGCAGTGATTCCCTGACTTGCTGTGGCTGCGTGCAAGGATCTTTGAGGAAATGGCCTCTTGCGTACAGTTCTGTGTGCCAGGTTCGTGTCTAAATGTGCTGCCGTGTGGGGAATATAAGTTGTTTAATAATAATTAACTCCTACATTCAGAGGAGATTTGCTGAGTGTTTGCTCTACGCCAAGCACTCTTTCACACATCAGTAAGCCAGACAAAGACCGCTGCCCTGGTGGTGTGTACATGCAAGTAGGATGTGGAGAGAGGGGAGGAGGCAAACGTTGGACACAAGATATAAAAACAGGTAAATGATATAGTATGTTAGAAGGAGGTCAGTTCTATAAAAAATAGAACATATAGTATGTTAGAAGGAGGTCAGTTCTACAAAAAATAAATAAGTAGACAAGAGTAAGGAGGGTTGGAAGGGCTGCAGGAGGGCAGGGTGTCACCATACAAATAAGGTGATTGGGGAAGGTCCCATTGGGAAGGGGCTCTGGAGCAAAGACTGAAAGGAACTGAGAGAGTCAGACGTGTCCACACCTATTCCAGGCAAGGCCAGTGCAGAAATGACCTGAGGAGGCTCCAGGAGCAGCAAGAAGGCAATGTGATTGGCACAGAAAAAGGAGGGAGAGGGTGGGTGAGAAATGAGATAAGAGCACTAACAGAGACCCAGCTGATGGGAGACTTCGTGAAATATCGTGGGGTCTGGGGTGTGCCCCCAGGGGGTATGAAGGTGCTGGAGGAAACTGAACTGAAGAATGACATGGCCTAATTGGCTATCGAGAGAGTTATTCTGCTGCTTGGTTAACATCAGGCAGAAAGAGGGCAAGGGCGGAAGCCAAGTGACCGGCAGAAATCTAGCTGAGAGGCGAAGGGGGCTCAGACCAGGGCAGTGGTCCGAGTGGGCACTGCGAGTGGTGACGAGCGGCCAGATATAGGATGTGAGGGAGTGGAGTCAAAGCAGAGTCAGGGACCAGCCCCAGGTCTGGGGCTGAGTAAACGGAAGGAAGGACTTGACCCTTCCTGAGCTGAAGAAGGCTCTGGGAAGTGCCAGTTTGGGAAGGAGGGTGAGGGTTTAGTGTGGGGCATGCTGCTTTTACACCTCTACCAGATACCCACGTGGGACTTAGACACTAGTCGGCTTGCAGAATGCTAGTTTACAAGAGACATCTGGGATGGAAATGTGAACTGCAGACCCCTTGCCATAGAGATTCTTGTTCAGCCCATAAGACCACGAGAGATGGAAACAGATGGAGTTGAGGAGGCTGGAGCACGGAGCCCCGTGACCCTTGTCGTTAATGGGTAGGGGTAAGGAGAAGGGGCCTCAGGAGCAAAGAAGCTGGAGGTGTGGTGGGGAGAGGGTAGCATCCTGAGAGCCAAGTGCTGAACACGTGCAAAGGAGGAAGGTGCTGTCACCTGGGTACTTTCAGAGGAGGCCAGATTTCTCGGGGCGGAGGCCCTCTGTGAACTTGGTGAGAGCAGTTTCAGTGGGCTGGCATGGCCAGAGGACTGGATGGGGTGGGCTCAGGAGAGAGTGGTAAACAGAGAAACAAAGACAGTAAGTGGGAACAATGCCTTCAAGGATTTTGTAGCAAAGGGGAGCAAAAGAATAGGTTAGTTACCAACAAGGAAGTGAGACTCACGGGTGTTTTTTGTTTTAAGATGAGAAATATAGCAATATTTTTGTATGCTGCTGAAACTGATTTTGCGGAAAATGAAGAAAGTCAGTGATGCAAGAGAGGGCGGGGGAAGAATTGCTGAAGTAGAGACCTCGAATCTGCAAGAGGGGAGTGGGGCAGGTGCTCGATCACAGGTGGGGACACCGTTCCAGGTTACAGACCGGGCAATGGAGCAGCCAGAGACAGCTGCTGCTGGCGAGCAGGGTGTGGGAACTAATAATCGCCTTTTATTACACGTGTCGGATGGACCAAGCGCTTGTTACATGCAAGGAATTCACAAAAATCTCAGTGGGGTGTGTATTCTCTTCCCCATTTAACAGGTGATGGAACTAAGGCTCGGCAAGTGGTGTGACTGGCCCAAGGTGGCACCATGGCTGGCCTGCCACTGAGGACATGGTGATGCCAGGATCCAGGCCCAGGTCGCTGAGACTCCGACTCCAGGACGCTAACATCCACTCTCTGCCATCTCTGCAAGGGGTGCGTCTGTGCTCTCACAGGCAAGGTCTCAGGGAGAATCACTAGGCACCTCCCTTAGGTCCCTCAGACCTCAGATTGCAGCCAAAGCCCCCCGTGAAATGGCAGGCGGGAGGCTGGGGTCAGTGCAAGGTGTCCCCTCTGCTCTTCCTGCCAGATGCTAGATTTGAACTGAGCACAGGACGGAGGTCCTTGGGGGAGCCTCCACGGAGAGCATCTTCAGCGTTACCAGCCCTGAGGAGAAGAGAGGGCAGCTGAGCCTGGAACCTGCAGCACTCAGTCTGGGCCAGCGCGAGAGCAGGGCGCAGACAGCACAGGATGGGTGCCATGCATTCTGTCCCCTTGGGTCCACCTTCTCTGCTTAGTGCGTCCTGCCCTTAGAAGATCAGAACTAGCAAAGGCCTGAGACTGAAGACCACTTGGTCCCCGCTCCCAGCGCGTAGGGCGCCCTCACTCATGGAGCACCCTCTCCATGAACCTGCCAGGCCCCTGTCACACAGCCCCCTGGATGGATGGACACCTCACCATCATGTTGCACAGCTGGCCCCACTCTGAAGCAACAGATTCATTTGGGTTTTGCCTGCATGTTGCTGAAACCTGCCTCCTTTCACTCCCCAGCCCACAGCGGCAGTGATGGAGTTGCACCCACTGTGGAAACCAGGCCTCTGAGCTTGCCAAGTTAGAGCTTCAGTAGTTTCTGTAGGAGCAGAGAGAGGTTTTCCTTCTACAGACTAGTAAGTCCATGCAGCGGTCTCGAGGGCAGAAGCAGGCAGCTCCGAGGGGTCCCTGCTCCCAGGCAGTGGACCGTGGCGCTCCTTGTCCTAATGAGGCAGAGACAACACTGGACCAGGGGGAGGCTCAGATGCAGCCCCACCCTCTGGGACGTAGGCCCTTGGCTCCTTCCTCTCGGGTGTGTGCTTCGCCATGACTCTCCCACAGTGGCTGGGTGGTAGCCAGGGGACAAAACCGGGACCCTGCCCACCCCTCACCGAGGTTGCTCCAATTTGTCTTCAGCAGTTCTTGCTTGTCCTGACCTATGCGTGAGGGAACCCTGACCTTGTCATCCATCAGAGCAAGGGCGTAGCTTGAGACAGAAGCTCTCAAGTCGGAAATGCCATCTTTCTCACAGAAAGGAGATCTGTGGGCTGCTGGGGGCAGTGGTGGAACAGTTCCAATGCGGTTTGTGCTGCTCCTGCCTTTTCGCAGCATGGAGAAGGAAAAGCCCCTGTATGAAGATCCCTGAAGCACCGGGGGGCTTCAGTGTCGGCCCAGGTGTGCCTGGGGAGGACGCTCTATGAAGCTCCCCGAGGGGGCTGCCGCACTGGCCCAGGTGTGTCTGGGAGGACACTTTGCTCACTGAGGTGCAAAAGTAACACATTTCTCCTCTGATTTCTCCCCTGTAATCTCTAAACTGTCTCTACCCACTTGAAGTTCTCTCCCGAGGGATAGCTCTAGGAATAAGTTGTGAATCCACAGGACATGCTGTTCAAGGCCTGCTCAGTGTTGAGGTGGAGTCCTGCCTCCAAAAGGGCACAGGGTAGGGAATAAACTCCAGGTTCTGCCTGGTGCCCACCCATTCACCTGCTCCCGCAGCCTGGCCCGGGCTCTGCAGCAGATAAGCCAACTGATGAGCGGAGGGTCGGAGGGCCTGGGAAGCTGCAGACGGCGGGGCTGCCAGTGATTGGAGGATGGCTGGACTGATCCCAGAAAGTAGGGGAGGGATCAGTGGGGGGACATGAGAATGAGGACAGAGCACTTTCCTTAGGGACCACTCTGTGCTAAAACTGATTAAATCTCTCCAGGTTGATGAAACCTTCTGTTCTTCTGAGAAGACCCAGGTACTTATTCCTCCCCCTTGACCCTACAGGGCACAACACGGACAGACACTGTGTGCGTGGAGACTCGGCCTTGGTGCCTGCAGCCTGGTGGCCAGTCACAAGACAGAAAACAAAGATACGCCGAACACCTGCTGTGCCCCAGACAGTGTGCCCGGTGCTTCCACGTGCACTGCCATATTTCACTCTCCACTCTGTTTGAAGCCAGGGGTGCTCAAATCTGACAGATGGGGAAACTGAGGTTCAGAAATGGCGTGCACCTTAGCACAGGGCTGAGTTCTTTGTGACCCGAGGTTCATTCTACAACACCCTAGATGAAACCAGAACATCCATCTCATGTGGGTAAGTTCTAGAGTTGCCCTGATTCTCATTTGAATTGTGATTAAACCTCACATTGCTTGAAATAAGTGGTCCTTGAATTGCTTGTGTTTAACAGGGACTTGGTAACCTATAATTGGCTTTAGGAGTTAGAGGATGTTTTCCTGTACAGCCAGTACCATCTTTCGGGAGGTGCCTACAGAACGTGGCAATAAATGCTGGCCTCAGCACAGGTGGACCTGAACTTGGCTTACAATTCAATTGAATGAGGTGTGTGGGCAATGCCGTGATCTGATCCTCTGTTAGGCACCATAGGGGGACCAAAAGAAAGCCATACTCTCTTTCCTGGAGCAATTTACAACTTGCTTGAAAAGACACCAGATACAGTAGCACAACTATATGTAATAATGCAAGTAAGTTATAACAAAGTCTCAGATGAACAGAGGAGACGGCAGGAGCTCCAGGAGGGCAGGCAAGGGAAAGGAGTGAGAGAGCAGCTGCAGCTCTCAGACGACATTCAACGAGGAGGGAAGTGTGGTCTGGGCTTCAAAGAGCGGCGGGTTTGCCTGGGAAGAAGAATGGAGAAGGACTTCTAAATAGGAGGAGGAGGGGCTAAGAAGTGTGGAGGGGAGAATGCTAACCATGTTCAGGAGATGATGAGGTCCCACGCTGGCTGGAAGCATGTAGGAAACGTAATTTGATAGGAAAGGTGATTGGGCCCTGCCTGCTCACCGAGAGACTAAACCTTACTCCAGTGGCTCCGCAGAGCCCTGGTGGGTTCTCATACTTCCTAGTTCAGAGGTTCTCAGGTGGAGAAAGACTATAACAAAAGGAATTTTCAGAAGCTGAATCTAGGAGGGGCATGCAGAGGAAGTGGTAGAGGAAATCCTAGGGAAAGGAAGAGACCATTGGGGAAGCTGTTGCCATGATCTAGGAGCAAGGTCATGGACGCTTGACCAAGGAGAAGGTGGGAAAGCACAGGTCAGGCTAAGCGCGGCCCCATCTGGGAGACAGGGACTGCGCGTGTGCGAGAGCAAGGGGATGGGGGAGGAACTGAGGACGGCTCCAGGGGCTAAGCCTGGGTGGAATCGAGGCGTCGCCCTCATTTGGGAGTAGGCTCCAGGTGAAGGGCTCTCCTGTGGGAAAGAGGCACCGAATTGGGGGTCCTAAAGCCTTGGGAGGAAGTCTTACGTCTAGTATTAGTTTTAGCTGCATCGCACCTCCCCAGCTCCAGGCTCGAGGACTTATAAAATGTGCTCTGAGGTCCCTCTTAGGACCTTCACGCAAAAGTCTCTGTAAAGAAGGGCCGGGAAGCAGTCATCGCTGAGCAATCCTCCTCGCCCCCATGCCTGGCACGGATTTCCCTCCCACAGGCCAGAGGCTCCAGTGGCCCTGCTTCTGCACTCGGGAGCCACCGCACGTCACCCCACACTGTTGCAGGCCTGCTCCGCTGCACGTCTCTACTTGCAGACATTGAAGTTAACTGATATTCTCAGCAGGTAGACTGAGCTCGGTGTGCTGAGCCTCATTAGCTGTGTGGTTGGGTCACGGTGCCCGCCCCTGAGGATGTTAAATGGCAGCATTGTCAGGATGAGACAATGCAACTGTCCCACTGCATTAACAACCCATCAATCCCTACTGCCACGTGCACGGCCCCTCCCCCAGATGCAGGCTCCTCAGTGAGATGGCCAGGGGGAGGCTGTGGCTGGCTGTGCAGGACACACCATAGCACGGACTTCTGCTGATCAAAGGAATGGTGCTGAAGGGAACATGCTGGAACCTGGGGCTCCCCCCACGGCAGGATCTGGCACTGCCTATGCCACGGGCATCAATAAACTAACAGCAAGAGTGACTCCAGGTGGAACCTGACATCTGTGTCCCTAAGCAACCTTTTTTTTTTGGTCATCTTAAGGACAGGTCTGAAATGCAAATGAAGATGATTCGCTAATATCTCCCTAGTAAAGTTTAAAGGCAACATCGAATGTCTGACCTGCTAAAACATTAAATCCTCTATGTTCTGAAGTGGATCCTACAATTTCCAATTTGAAGACAAGTCACACATCCACTGCTCTTAGAAATTGCATTTTTGGTTACCAGTTGACCAATGACCTCTTCACAAGCCCCCCCAGGTCAGATACCACATTAAGTCATGTGACATATTGTGCATATATATTTTCTTGCCCATTGTTAGTTAATGATTTTATTTATTATCCACACCATCCTTTGCTGGTATATGGTATTTATTTTAATATTAAAATATACCAAGAGATACCTACCTATGAGTCTCAATTCATTTAAAAAATACTGAGTTGTTAAATACCGTATTTTACCTCCTCACAGTGGAAGCCGACCTTGCACGTCAGGTCCCATCAGTGAGATGTGTCGTATATTTAGTTGCTGCACAAATTACATGCAGGTAGTTTCTCTCCGTCGTGAGCGAAGACCCTTATAGAGTATCAGCAGGTGGCCCCCGGTCAATGCCTCGGGAGTGTGCACTTTGACCGGCTAAGTGGAATGGAAAAAAGAAAAGAAACTTCCCCGGGCTGGAGGGCTGTGGAGAGGATGCATCACCCGAGTGGGGACAGGGCGGAGACTCAGCCTGGCAGTCTGGGGGCTCCGGCGAGAGCGCTGACGGAGAGGCAAAGGGAGGTCTGAGGTCACCAGCGGGAGACTCACGTGTCTTTGAGGTTGGGCCTTTGTTTCCTGAGGGGTTTTATCCATCTGCTTTGTGCTGCCAGGCCCTCCATCAACAGGAGCTCAGGGTATAACTCATTCATTTTCTTTCAATTTTCCTTCTGTGACAAACCTGTTGTGAGGCGCCCCGAGGTTGTGAGTGTGTGTGTGTGTGTGTGTGTGTGTGTGTGTAGCACCGCCTGACTTCCAAGTGAGCAGCGCTGCCCCCGCGCTCGGACCACTGCTCGGAGCTGCTCCGCAGCTGTGTTCGGGCGTCTCCTCGCGCCCCTCCGTCTCAGGGTTGGGAGGGTGGTGAGTCTTCTCTTTGGCTCTAGTCTCTCCCTCCATTTCTTTTGTAGAAGTTCTCTGCCTTGAAGGCCCAAACCAAATAACTGTAGCACCCCGTCCCCCATTCCCTGACAGTCCTTTGAGGATGATTTCTTTATTAAGCTTTAATAGCTGATGCACCGTCGTCTACCTTCCAGCTCCTGTCGTCCTAGGCAAGGTCAGCACCCACTCGGACCACACATCAGACACCTGGGCTCTCGATTCCTCGGATTTCTCACGTCCAGTGACTTTTCCACGTCAGTGGAGCCCTTGGCCCATGATCAGATCTGGACCACACCGTCACCAGCTGCTCTTCCTCCAAAACCGGGAGCCTGGACATTTACTTCTGTTCTAAACGCCGCTAAGCCTCCGTGGCAGCAGCCCAAATCCTTCCTCCGTGTTCGACTCATTGAGCACCTCAGTCCCCTTCTGTCTTCATTTCCCACTTTGTCCAGCCTAGTTTTCTGGTCACATCAACTTAATCAATCTATTTTTAATGACTTCCCACAGATTGTTCCGTACTTCTCCCATGTTCCCTTGAAGAGAAACAGCCCACCCCTCTGTAGCGGCCCCTGACCAGCGGAGCCCAGCAGAGCGCATGACAGAGGTGGGCAGGCTGACGTCCCATGAATCGAGTGACAGCACCTTGGGCCAGGTTCCCAGGAAACTGACTCTGACATGGAGATTTGCGCTCTCCAAGATGCCGGCTGCTCTCTTTCTCTCAGGAAACGTATTGTCTCCCTACTTCGTATCTGTATTTTAGATTTTCTTTATCTTGAGCTCTCACTCCTGCTGGCCTGTGTGACTTACCTAGCAGAGTGGCCTTCAGGGGTCTCAACTCCCGGTCCCCTAACTGTCAGATGAGTAGAGAAGTGTCACATAGCACTCCTGTGGGTCACATTGGTGAAGAGCCCCTGTCTCCTTTTGGTCAGTAGGGTTAATTAATCTGCTGAGATGGTCACCACTGTCTTTGCCTACCTAGCTGAAAGCAGTCATAATGAATAACTTTTTAATAAAATCTTGCTCTGTTCCTATCTATAGAAATTTTATAGGGACCATTGATTTAGGCAATTGATATTATACCCTGAAAAATGGCCATCTCTTCTTTTGTAGTATCCTATCACCTGTGTCCTCAAAAGGCCACACTTTTGCTCCATCAGGTTGGCGAGATCTGGACTATAGTTGAGTCCTGGGATGGACTCGGTTATTAAGGTCAGGGCCATGTGTCCCTGCCTTCCCTCCATGGCTGTGAAGCGGATCTCCGGGTCAGGTGAGATGGCACACAGGATCCCTCCTCAGTAGATTAAACAATTGGGAAGCCTTTAGTCAGTGTGCTGACTGAGGGCCTCCGGTCAGGAAGGGCAAGCCCACACTTGCAATGGGTGTTAGTGCCGTCCAGGTGAATCTCTGCTCCCTCCAGGGTGGAAGCAGCTCAGTGTAACAGTTACATGGATTGGAATAGGAGTTCCTTCCACTGGAGTCCGGTGGAAGTTCCAGTGGAACTCCAGGGGAAAGAACTCCTTACACTGTAACACACTTGCCGCCCAGTACCAGGTTGGCGTCTCCTCTAGGGATGATGCCGTATTGAAGGCCCAGCCTTTGTCTCCATTGTCAGCAGGTTGGACATTTGGCAGCTTCAAGAACTCAAGCTGTTGAGCCCATGCAAAGCATCCATTTCTGCCACCACGGTCACCCCGTGTATGAGCCCATTGCAGGATGAGGTGCTGTTAACAAGGCCGGGCTGACATCAACGGACTCAGTTACTGTGGTACTCTTTGGGGGGACGTTAACATTGGACGTGAAGATCTTCATGCTGGGCCACTCCCCTGGGTCAGTCCACACGCTTCTTCATTCTTTCTTGTCCTGATCGTCCAATCCGTTTTATTTTTTCACAAGCCCTTGACCAAATGGCCAAGCCATTCATCGCTTCCCATGAGATCACAGATGGTCTCAGTTCAGGCCACATCTCTTTGCACTCAAGGTAAACACCCAGATGTATCGCTTGAAACCCTTGCCCGCTGGTAGGATTTTGCCTCATTGCCGTCTTTCAGGACCACCCCCGAGAGGGACTATAGTAAGCAAAAGTGCATCTTTAGTTTTCAGCCACACACCACACCAACCCGTCCACGGCCAGGCTCAGCCGGCCTTTGTTCTCCTTCATTAGCTGGTCACTGTGCAGGGGTGAGCTGAAAAAGAGGGGCTAGTGTAACAGCAGAGGAGAGGAGGGGTGTAGCCCACCTGCTCCTGCGCCTTATCTGTGTCCTCTGGCCCTGCTGATGCCTAACCCGGAGTCACTTCAACCTCCCAGGGGGCTATTACAAGGCCTGCCTGAACTTCTGACAGATCCTTGGTGGATCTGCTAGTAACTGGGTTTTTTAGTCCTTATGTAAAGATATGTTCCTCAATTTTAGAGAGAAAGGGAGAGAAAGAGAGAAACATCAGTGTGAGAGAGAAACATCAATCAGTTGCCTTCTGCACACACCCCAACCACAGACCAAAGCAGCAACTGTTTGGCGTACAGAACGGTGTTCCAACCAACTCCACCCCCAGCCGAGGTGACCTACTAGTAGCTGTTCTTTGAGTGGTGTGTGAGTTTCCGTTGCAGGTGGTCTGGTCTTTCCACAACATCCTGGAGGCTGACATTTGACTCTCCTCTGAGGACCTGCTATAAACTCCACTTGGTGTCTTTCCTCTGCAGACACTTCTGATGCCATAGGGTCCCCAGGTTCCTGGCACAAGCCCTAAGGCCACTTGCACACCAGCTTGGCAGACCGACCTGCTGCAAAGACCTTGAATGCTCTGGGCCCTATTCAAAGCCGGAAGCCTTTCAGTTCAGCCATGAAACAGGCTGGCACACCATTCTCAACTGTGGCGCTGTGCTTCCTTCTTGCTGTGGAATGTGGCTAAACAACAATTTGCTCTTTACTTGGGAAGGAATGTCCTGGCAAGCCCCAGACACTGTTCCCCTAAAATTTTCTCTACCGTGGTAAGTCCCTTCACCTTTGGAGCTCTCTGCAGGGCAAACCCCCACCTGGCTGCCGTGCTTCCCTTGTCAATCATTATGACTTTGCACCCACCTGGCCCTGGGTAGCTAGATGTCACCCCCTTGGCCTGTACTATTTTATGACTCTGTCATCCCTGCTGCTGCTGGGGAATTCAGTTTTACCATGCCCTCTCCTCTTTAAGCTCTAGCCTGTCGAGGACAGCAGCCTTGACCTTTCAAGGCCCGTGGTACCTTTCCGTTTTGGTCAGCTCCAGGCTGCTGCAAGAAAACACATGGGCTGGGTGGCTTAAACAGAAATTTATTTTTCACAGTTTTGGAGGCCAGAAGTCCGAGATCAAGTTCTGGCCAATTTGGTTTCTGGGAGGGCTCTCTTTCTGGCTTGCTAATGGCCACTTTCCTGCTTTGTCCTCGCGTGGCCTATTCCTGGCCATGCACTTGGTGGGGGTTTGGGGACGAGAGACCCTCTGTCTCTTCTTATAAAGACAGTAATTTTATCAGAGTAGAGTCTCACCCTCATGACCTCATTTAATCTAAATTACCTCCTAAGGACCCTGTCTCCAGATGCAGTCACACTGGGGATTAGGGTTTTCCCATGTGGATCCAGTGCCCAGCAACCTCTCACTGTGCACGCCTTACTGCTCTGTAGAGGAAGTGTCCTCAGGCCCTCATGCGGACTACAGCCGACGGGTTTTTCTGGCTTTACACAGTACTTCCATTCTAGCGTGCCCCCGTCTCTGAGCTTCTCCCATCAACTGGTGCTACAGTTCTGAAATTTGTATTTCATTTAATGAGGGCTTCCCTCTTCCCAAGCCTCCAAAAGCATCTTATACCACATGAGACTATTACCCGTGAAATTTGCCAGGACATTAAATCCTGTGTCCTGGAAGAGTTCCCCGCCCCATTAATAAACTCTTGCCAACCTTATGTTCTACCACTCCTGACCCAACATTCTCAGGAACCAGTCTCGTCCACACCCTCCAGGTTCCTACTGCTACATGTGGACTCGATCTCACAGCCCCTCTAACACACACTCCCTTTTCCTCTCTCAGTAGGCTTCCCCTAACTGGCTCGTGCTGAGATGGGACCCTAACTACGGACCCTGTACTGAACAGGTGACATGGGGTCATATCCTGAGGGTAGCACGTGTTTGGCAAATAACAGGTCTCTGCTTCAGTTTCATGCAAGAGAATATTCTGAAAGGGAGGAGGGGTCTAGTTCTGAAGAGTCCAGGACAATCTGGGGTTTCAAGGGTCTTGAGTTTTTCAGCACAGATGTCCCCATCCTAATGCTCAGGTTGCCTTTGCTCCCTGGTCACATCCTTGACCTTGGCATAGTAGACTTGCCGAGGCCGAGAACTTAAACTTCTCTCATGCCTTACTAAGCTTATAATTCAGCTTTTGGCCTGATTCTCAGCCTTTTCTGCCTCCTGCTTCAGAAGAGGGGAGTCTCTTTATATGCTGCTAAGGAGGCCGCTGACTTTCACTTTGCCTTAAATTGGTGATTAATCACTCTCAGCCTCTGTCGTCCTTCTCCAATGCTCCAGTAGGCCTCTGCAATAGCCACTCAGCCCCATAGGCCTGGAGCGCACGATTTCCTGATGCTTCTCAGATGCCTGAGATACTTGACATTCTAACACTTCCTTTTATTCTAGAATCCCACCCTCGCTCCCCACCAGCAAGAAATGGTTTTCAATACTTTTAATTTAAATTAAACTTTATTGTTTATGCTACTGCAATTGTCCCATTTTTCCCCCTTCTCCCTCAGGCGATCCCAGCACCATTGTCCACGTGCGTGGGTCACCGAGTCTGGCAGAAGTAACGCCTGCTTCAGTGTGCTTGGTAGGGTGAAATAGGGGTGTAATAATTTATACTTCTAATTTGAACATTTCACCTAAAATGTCGTATGGAGTGCTTGAGTGTGCTATTGTTATGTTACAGAATTACATGCTTATGATTTTGTAATAAAAGATTTTGTAATAAAAAAGGGTAACCGCTTCATCTTCTTTCAACCAGTCCCTAACCACCAGTAAAAGTTTCAATAATAGTTCACTACAGTCTGCCAGGACCTCTCAGAACTCCAGTTATCCCCCACGGCAGACCTCACTGTAGCTGAATCTGTAACTAATCTGTGGGGATATAACTCCAAAACCCCATCTTAAAACCTGCTCCTCGGTACCAGCTGTCTCAAGTCACGTTCCCTGAAAGCAGATTCGGAGATGGAGATCGGTGCTGGGGAGTTTCGCTGGGGTTGCTCGCCGGACCACACCATCGCCTACGTGCAGGGAGTGAGGGACGCAGGTCTGGGCACGGGGCTGAGCGAAGATGCGGCTGCAGCGGAAGCCCCAGGCAGCCCCACAGGACGCCCGGGGCTGGGGTGGCCCTTCAGAGTTGTCTCCGTTTTGTTTTGATCCAGTCATCATATCTGTCAGTGTTTCACCTGGTTTTAGTGCCTTTGGGATTACAGTTAAGAAATCATTTCCAACCCAAGTAAGAGATTTATTTTCCAACACTTTTTTTCTATTTGTTTATATATTTACTTTTCTCAGCCCCTGGTGGGTAAACTTGTTATAAATCAATAAATCATGATAAACGTTTGACTTATCCAAACGTGTTTAAGCCTCTCGGATTTAGTGCCTTCACTTCACACCAGTTTAACTCCCGTTTCTCAGGCGGCCGCCGCCAGCGAGGGATCTCGGGGAGCAGAGGCGTGCCCGGAGACCGGAGGGCCCAGGTCAGTCCGTCCCCTCAGAGGGAATAAGAAACGAAATCAAACAAACCCCCCAAATGGGTTACAGAGAAAGGTAGCTGGGGAATATCGAGGAAGGGAAGGAGAGGACCCTGAGTTTCGGGTGAGCTCTCTGGGGGCATTCCCGGCCACACTCGTTCCTTCTTTATTCTCTTTTAAACTGGTCAGAAAAATGTGTTTTTGGATTTTATTAGAGAATATAGTCAATCATATTTTGATAGCTGCATGTGGTACCAGGTACGTACTGTAAATATTGGGGGAAATAATTTATAAATCACGTGATCATCTAACTGCTATGCCATATACCTGAAACCACTATAAAATGATACTGAAAGGAAACTGTAGTTTAAAAAATTTTTTAAAGACATTCTGAAAAAATTATCTTATCCTCTCCTATCCTATCCTAACTATTCTCCCACCCTATCCTAAGATGTGCTAAGAAAACATAGAAGAGTTTGAGGCAGATAATAACTCACAAAGGATGCGAAGATTTAGAAGGGCAATGGGCTGGGGAGAGGCTTCGTGTGACCGCCCCCAGGGCTCCGACTTCAGTGTGGTGCAATCCAGAGTGTTCCTCAACGCCTCTGTGAAGACAGAAGAGCCACCGCATTTGTAGGTGACATGAATTTGGGGTGGTTAGCAATATGCTGGGTGACAGAATCAGGTCCCTGAGCTGAAATAGTAGAATGAATTTAAAAGGATGAAATTTAACAAAGGAAAATGCAACATCCTATGTTGGGTTTAGAAAAAAACAACTTTGTAATTATAGGATGAGCTCATTGCCATGTAGTAACTGTGAAGGAAAATCGTCCCTGGGACTGAGTTGAGAATAAACTCGCTGGTCACTAAGAGCAGACGCACTCTTGGCAACAAAACGTAACAACACTGCAGTGTGTGAAAGGACAGAGGGGACCGTTTTGTCCCATCCTGTGTAGGTGAAGTCGCATATGGAGGAGTGCGTTCCAGACCCCATACTTGCTTGGCTAGAGCAAGTCTGGAGGGAGAAACCGGGATGGTGAGGATCCACGGAGCCTTACCTGGAGGGAGCCGTCTCGGAAACCGGCAACATCCGGCCTGGAGAGACAAAAGAGAGAGGAACACATAGTCCCCTGCGGCAAATATTTGGAAGAATGCCACGGGGGAAAAGAATTAGCCTTTTCTTTTCCTCCCAGATGTTAGAAACAACAAGCTGAAAGGGACAGAGAAACTGATTTAAGTTAAATATGCAGAAAAACTCCCATCCAGAGTGAACTTGTAGTGTTCTGCTCTGACAAGAGCTGTCAGGCACAGATTTGAGGTGACACGGTGTGAGTGTCGCAGGAAAGATGCGAACACCCGTCCCGCCGGACGTTAGGGCAGATGAGGAGGAAGCCTCCTTTCAATCGCAGAGTCTGTTCCCTGAACCAAAGGCCGGAACTGCTGCCGATTTCTGGCAGGTCTTTACTGGTATGTCGTCTGCTGTTCGGGGCACAGCAAGGACCGACTGGTCAAGGACGACCTTCTAGAGAAAGTCACCTTTGCAGTAATGTGAACTGCTCATGTGCTGTGCTTCTGTGTCTGTGAATAATTCTGAAACAAGAGCAACAGAGTGGAGCCCTTCCCTTCGCCCCTTCCCAGCTGTGTCCTGTCTGGGTTGTCAAAATCTTCTCTAATTATACATTTTTCTCAAACTCAAGCGTGTGAGGCTGAAAGGAATTTCAAGTGTTGTTGCTTCCAGGTTGTCCAGGAGTTAACAATGCCTCTGTTTATTTAATACTTTTTATGATCCAAACACTATGCTAAGCACTTGATTATATGTATTTGTTTAGTCTTCAAAGCAACCCTATGTATGGATGTGTCAACATTATCCATTTGCAGCTGGGGCAGCCAACGCTCTATCAGTCAATAGTTGGAGATCCAGGACAGTGGCTGAGAAGGTGGGTGTCATACTACCTCCTCCCAGGACCAAACTGGAATTACAACTGAAATAACAACTGAAATATAGAATATTTAGCTGGAATAACCAGCTGAGGGCTAGCTGAAGAAAAATCTCACAGTTGAAAATTTGCAGAAGAAGCTACATCAAAACAGGTAGGAAGGGCAGAGATGTGAAAAGGACTGGTCCTACTCCCATGCAATGGAGTAAAGGTAGTTTATTTTAAAAGCGGTGTTGGGAAAATTGGGCAGATATGTGTGAAAAAATGAAACTAGACCCCCTTCTTACACCACACATAAGAATAAACTCGAAATGGATTAAAAACTTAAATGTAGAACTTAAAACCACAAAAATCCTAGAAGAAAACATAGGCAGCAGTAAAATCTTGGACTTTTCTCACAGCAATATTTTTTTCTCATATATCTCTTCTGGCAAGGAAAACAAAACAAAAAATAAACAAATGGGACTACTTTTTGCATGGCAAAGGCAGCCATCAACAAAATGAAAAGACAACCCACTGAGCGGGAGAGCATGTCTGCCAACGACACTGTGATAAGGGGTTGATATCCAAAATTTATAAAGATCTTACTTGGATACAACTCAACACCAAAAACAAACCCAATTAAAAAATGGGCAAAGGACCTGAATAGACACTTCTCTAAAGAGGACACACAGATTGCAAAAAAACATATGAAAAAGAGCCCAACATCACTAATCATCAGAGAAATTCAAACCACAATGAGGTATCCCCTCAGGTCTGTCAGAATGGCTGTCACCAATAAATCAAAAGACAACATGTGCTGGGGAGGATGCGGAGAAAAGGGAACCCTTGTGCTCTATTGGTGGAAATGCAGACTGATGCAGCCACTGTAGAAAGCAGTATGGACTCTCCTCAAAAAATGAAAAATGGAACTTCCCTTTGACCCAGTAATTCTACTTCTGGGAATATACTTAAAGAAACCCAAAATACTAACTTGAAAGAATACATGCATGCCTATGTTCACTGCAGCATTAATTACAATAGCCGATCTGGAAGCAGCCCAAGTGCCCATCAGTAGATGAGTGGATAAAATAGCTGTGGTCCATTTACATAATAGAACACTACTCAGCCACGAAAAGAAAGAAATCTTACCCTTTGTGACAGCATGGGTAGACCTGGAGAGTATTATGCTAAATGAAATAAGGCAGTCAGAGAAAGACACACATCATATGATTTCACTTATTTGTGGAATGTAATGAACAAAATAAAATAACAAAACAGAAACAGATGAAAAGATACAGAGAATAGACTGAAAGATATCAGAGCGGAGTGGGGTTGGGGGCTGGGTGAAAAAGGTGAGGAGTTTAAGCAAAAACCCTCATAGACACAAAAACTCACAGACACAGACAACAGTATGGCGACTACCAGAGGGAAAGGGGGTGGAGGGAGGTAGAAGAGGGTAAAGGGGAACAAATGGTGACGGAAGGAGACTTGGCTTGGGGTGGTGAACACACGATACAATACACAGATGAGGCATTATGGAATTAATGTACCTGGAACCTATATAACTTTATTAATCATTGTCATACCCAATAAATTCATTTTTAAAAATGGATGACAGTACAGTAACAGCAAAGTATGAGTGGGAAGTGGAGGACAAAAGGGGCTTGAAGCTAAGACCAGGCAGCAGTGGGGCCTTGGTCATGGAGGATCATTTAAAGAAATACCACAAATAAGTGAAAAATTTTATGCAATGTTCCTTGAAAGTTTGCGGGCATTTTCTGAAGTCCTGAGCAACAATATTTCCAATTAGATTTATACAGGTACAAAATTGCACCTGCTAATCTATTAGACACATAAATAACCTCCACATTGTTAAAACCAATTAAAAAAAGAAAAGGAAAGTAGAAAGTCAATAGTCATAGTTAGCAGGCATTACAAACTCAAGTTGTCAATCTAGAAATAAAAAAATCAAGACTGGTAACTCCAATGCAATGCTGCCTCTTTGACGCAAAGAGTAGATTTTAGTTATAGGTAACAATTTTGATGGCATCATTGAGTGACAGGCCTTCAGGGACAGCTGAGCAGACCCAGCTGTTGAGCAAGCCAGACTGGAGAAGACAGCACCTTTCAGACAGCTGAAGGAACGGTTGGTCCTTGTCGACCATTGTTGGACTACCAACAGCCACAGCCTGCACTCGTACGTGGAGTCTCAATTCGGCGGGCTCATTTGTTGAGAATAACAAGTACGCATGCCGGCGTGGATGAGAACAGCAGCCAGAGAACAGAGGGGAGATGGAAATGTATTTTACTGGTATTGCAGGGAGAAAAAACCCATGCCTTTATTATACTTGTTTCTCACTACAGTAATAATATGTTATCACTGTAAAACCAATTACAAATGTAGAAAAGAACAAATAAGATGTCATTTGCGACCATCATCCTGCGCAGGTGACCAGATGTCCACTTATATCATTTAGGCATGTAGACTTTCAGCCATGGACATGTAGATTCGCACGAATCTTTTTTACAAAAATGCAAGCAGCTTGTACATGGTTTTGTAGCCACATTTTTTCTGTAGACTATATTATCGTGAACATTTTTCCACCTCATTAAATTTTCCTCTACCCCATCATTTGAAATGGCTACATAGCATTGTGCTGTACGGATGTGCCCTAATTGGAACCCCACTTCTCATAAATAAATATATGAGAAGCACAGGGAAGCTCTCCTGCAGGTCAAGCTCAAGTTCTTTAAGACGTCGGTGGAGCGAAGGCCAAGGCTAGGTGGGGAACAGAGAGGTAATGCAGGCAGCAGGGACACTGGCTGGTTGGGGTTTCGACTGGGGGATGGGCCGCAAGTGCTAAGAAATGAGAGCAACGACGCACATCGAATGCTGGGGAGACATGGTGGGGAGGCAGCGAGGGGAAGGGCGGGGACAGACTGGCAAAGGGTGCTGAGATGGGAGAAGAGAAACACTTCTGAGACTCTTCCGAGGAGAGAAGAGCCTCGTGGGGACGCAAGCAAGACTGCCAGCTGGAGTCAAGGACAGAGTTAGGGTTTGGTGAGGATCCTGACTGACGGGGAAGCGTCAAGGCACAACGCTGGGTCTAATGGTCGTGTCAATCCCAAAGCCTGTGCCATCCCCACAGACACCATTAAGATGTCCCTTGGCCCTCAGCAAACCTGGACTTTAGGTATGATCCTGACGCACTGATTGTCCGAGAGAAAGCTGCAGAGCTATGGAAAGATGCCGCCCTGCGTTCACACCTCCCTGGGAGATTTGCTGATGATGTCCTCAGTCAGGACTGGGCATGCCCGGTGGAAGGGGGAGCGAGAGCAGATCTGGTCCCTGACCACCTACGAGTGCCTGGGAGCCAGCTGTCCGTGGGTCAGGACCAGTCCGTATGCTGCTCTCCACACGCGGGCTCCAGGTGTACAGGGGACAGTGAGTGCTGAGAGGAGGCTGACACTGCTTTGCTGGCCATGCCCCCTCACCCTCGGCAAGTGGAACCCAACCACCAAGGGTTTTAGGAGTGATCCTGAGGCCCATGGGGGAGGCCAGAGGCCATGGCAGCCTGGCTGTGGAGCAGCAGGCAGTAGGGCCACCCCCTTTGGACCTCTGTATTCACAATGAGGAAGTTCCCCTATTCTGGTCTGCCTTTTTGGGTAGGATTGTGGGGAGCCTTTGCCTGGGCTTATTAAAAAGCTTGGTAGGGATCTTGGGAAATCATGAGTGACTTATTTTTATGATGTGAAGGTCTGTCTGCACCAAGGGAGCTTCAGGCTTGTGTAAGGTCAAAATACCACTCCGGGTGACCTTGAGCCATTCTGAGCTCATTTCCTCACTGAATAACAGGACAGGTGAGAACAGAACCTCTGACATGCATGTGGGCATTGGAGGGCTGATGGCTGCCTTTCTGAAAGACCCGCTCGATTCAACACCAATCTTTCCCAGGGGGTAGAGTGAAAGCTGCTGGTTTCCTCGGCCAAGTCCCCCTTCTGGGCCCTGGCCCCACTCAGCCCTATCCTGTCAGCTGACCTGGGGGCAACTGATTCACACGAATGGAAGTCCCAGGGGGCAACTGATTCACACGAATGGAAGTCCCAGGAGGTATTTGCAGAAATGGGGCTACAAGATGCATAGGTTAAACTTGCTCTGGCCTCTCCAGCCCATTCTTTCTCTACAAACAAGCTCCGTGGGCAAAAATAATCATCCGGAAGGATGTTTGAGGATCTCGGGATCAGGACCAGAGAAAATAATTCTGTGACTCGGTGTTTACCAGCTTGGACCAACTCCCTCAGTCAGGTCTTCATTGTGAATACAGAGGTCCAAAGTGAGTGGCCCTGCTGCCTGCTGCTCCACAGCCAGGCCGCCGTGGCCTCTGGCCTCCCACATGGCATGACCCATTCTTCTCCGCAGCAGGGACCTGCCCGTCAGGTGGGAGGATGCTGCGGCAGCCCTTCGAGAAGTCCTTCCCGTAGGAAAGCACAGTACAATTGACTGGATTTCTCCCTACCAAATTACAAGCGCACTCTGTCTCCATCCCCCGGGGTGGCTCACACACTGCCTGGACCGGAGTTCTGGGTGTTCTGAAACCCTTCTGTCACACAATTACAGGTCGTCCCTGCCTCTACTGTCACAGCCGCCATCACGCCCACTGTGTGTGCATTCTACAACCTTTGGTCCTCAGAGGACAGTTGTATCCCCCATCATCCACCTTGGGGCTCTCGCGTCCCACGGTCACCCACCTGGAGACAGTCACCCCCCTCCCTGGAGACCGCACATGGAGACAGAAAAGTTGTCAGAACCACCTGTAACTCAGGTAT
>PVIA01012275.1:0-38793 GCA_004024845.1 Tonatia bakeri
TCACCCGGTTTTAGCAGAGATACGGGGGACACAGCTGATGGTGCTGAGAACCGAGAGAGGCCTACCAGCCAAGCACGGATTACTGGGAAGAACCAGACACTGCCTGAGACTGGACTTCTATTTCCTTTCCTGAGATACGGTACCCCATACTGGGCAAGGGGAAAGAAAGAACTGTGTGCATTAGTGGGTGTTTTAAGGGACTTTAAGATTTTTGATAAAAACATTAGGTCACTGCCTTAAGGTTAGTATAGCACAAAATAAACGTTTTCCTTTCCTTTTCACAAATCTCTGGCATTGAGAGATATCTTTCCTTTATGGCGGCGGACAAGACAGACCCGAATTTCTTTCAGTAAGAGCATCACTGTCCCGGGCTCCCGGGCCCCCCCCTTGTTTGGGTCTTGCTCTGTAACAGAGTGAACAAAACAAGATAGGCATGCTCAAGTGGCTTGCATCTAAAGGAGGGAGAAATACAATGAATGCCTCAATTCTATGAGTGTGGCCAACTTAGGAGGTTAAGGAAGGATAGTGAAGGTGAGATAGCAGAAGAAGTGGTGTCCGCCAAAGGCATCTGGGGATGTGGATTTCAGCCCCAAGATGTGACAAGAACAAGGGTTAGGATGAACTGAGTGAGTCCCACAAATGGAAGGCAACACATTTTTCTGGAGTATAGGGACTGAGGGCTGAGTGGAATGAGCATCAGAGGAGCAGTGGGGGTGGGGGCTGGTGGTAGACAGGGTCCCATGATCTGAATTCTTTTCTGAGTGTGTTTGATAGTATTCAAATTAGGAAATGACATGATCTAATTTCTGTTTTTCAACTTACCATTTAGTGCTGTGTGGAGCGTGGAATATGGATTCCAGAAAGAGGAGATATAAGGGGGTCTATTATGGGTAGGCCTTGAGGAAGACCATTGCATTGGTTCCTACAGGAGATGATAGGCCTGTACCACAGTGTTAGTTTGATGAGATTCTTAGTTAAATTTTAACTTGGCTGGCGAGAGGTTAAGGCCTAAAGAGGAGTGAGGCTGGAGTTAATGAAATTATTAGTTGCTTTGGGGAAAACTGATGAGTCTCCAGACTGGGTGATAAGTATGGGAGAAAGGAAAGGTTTGGAAAGATGTTTGGGTCTTGAAGAAAATAAATCACAAGTTGCTCTTAAGGGGACTTATGTTGTCAGGGGTGGGACAGTCTCATTTCTAAACACAGAGCTCAGCCAGAGGTGAGTCTAGGCTCTAATCCAGACCCACTTCTCCTTGTCCTGCCCAGTGTGCATGCCCTTCCCTGTGTAGAGGAATGGGAGGGGATGACGGGAGGCTGGGTTAGCTCTTTTAAGAGAACATGCTTTCTGGAGACTGAAGATGGCAGTGAAGTAGGAGAGAGCGGATTCTATTTCCCACTAAACACAGGAGAAACACCTAGCTGATCCATGGAGTAACAGAGCAAACAGACAACAGTACCCCAGCATATATGAAGATAAAAGACCAAAATTTGTAGAAGACATTAAAAAACCAGACAGGATACCAGAAGGAGAAGAAGAAGACCAAAAGATAGAAAACCTATTTGAAAAAGTAATGATGAAAAACTTCACTAATCTGATGAGAGAAAAAGTCATACAAATCCAGGAAACACAGAGAGTCCCAATCAAGAGGAACCCAAAGATGCCTGCTTCAAGACACATCAGAATTAAAATGGAAAAATTCCAAGATAAACAGAGAACCTTAAAGGCAACAAGGAAGAAACAGGAAGTAACATACAAGGGAGCCCCAATAAGGTTAGCAGCTGACTTCTCAATGGAAACACTCCACACCAGAAGAGAATGGCAAGAAATATTCCAAGGAATGAGAACCAGAGGTCTGCAACCAAGGCTACTTTACCCAGCAAGGCTCTCAATCAAGATAGAAGGCAAAATAAGGAGCTTCCCAGACAAAAGAATTCTAAAAGAATACACCTCTACCAAACCAGCTCTGCAAGATATGCTAAAGGGGCTACTTTAAGGAAAGGAAGGAAAAGAGAGAGAGAGGAACACAGGTACAAAAATGGCAATGAATAAGTACCTATCAATAATAACCTTAAATGTAAGTGGATTAAATACTCCAATCAAAAGACATAGAATAGCTGAATGGATAAGAAAGCAGGACCCATACATATGCTGCCTACAAGAGACCCACCTCAGGACAAAAAAGACCTACATAGACTGAAGCTGAAGGGCTGGAAACAAATTTTCCAAGCAAATGGACAGGAAAAAACATGGCAGGGAAGCAATACTCATATCAGAAAAAGTAGACTTCCAAAAAAGGGCCATAAAGAGAGATCCAGAAAGTCACTTCATACTACTCAAGGGAAGAACCAACCAAGAAGACATAAACATTGAAAACATATATGCACCCAACATAGGAGCACCCAAATACATAAAGAAAATCTTAGAGGACTTCAAGAAAGATATTGACAGCAACACAATTATAGTAGGGGATTTTAACACCTCACTGTCAAAAATGGACAGATCTTCCAAACAAAATATCAATAAAGATATCGTAGCATTGAACAATACCCTAGGTGAAACGGACTTAACTGATATTTATAGAGCCCCTCATTCCAAGGAAGCTAAATACACATTCTTTTCAAATGCACATGGAACATTTTCACAGATAGACCACATGATAGGACACAAAACAAGCCTCAACAAATTCAAGAAAGTTGAAATCATACCAAGCATTTTTTCTGACCACCAGGAACTGAAACTAGAAACCAGCCCCAAGGGAAAAAACCCAAAACACTCAAAATCATGGAGACTGAATAACATGCTATTAAACAATGAATGGGTCAAGAATGAAATTAGGGAAGAAATAAAATAGTTTCTGGAAACAAAGGAAAATGAACTCACAACAACCCAAAACTTATGGGACTCAACTAAGGCAGACCCGAGAGGGAAGTTCATAGTGATGCAGGCCTATGTAAAAAAGATAGAAATATTTCAAACAAAAAAATTAACCTATGCCTACAAGAACTGGAGGAACAACAATGAAGACAACCCAGAGAAAGTAGAGGGAAGATAATAACCAAGATCAGATCAGAATCAAATGACATAGAGACTGAAAGCAAAATTCTAAGGACCAGTGAGTCCAGGAGCTGGTTCTTTGAAAAGATAAACAAAATTGACAGGCCTTTAAGCAGGCTCATCAAGAAAAAAAGAGAGAGGACCCAAATAAACCCAATCAGAAATGAAAGAGGAGAGATTACAACTGATACCACAGAAATACAAAGGATTGTAAGAAATTACTATGAAGAACTGTATGCCAAGAAATGTGAAAACCTAGGTAAAATGGACAAATTTCTAGAAAAATATAACCTTTCAAAACTTAATGAAGAAGCAGCAGAAAGCCTGAATAGACCAATAACAGCAAATGAAATTGAAGCAGTAAGCAAAAAACTCCAGACACACAAAAGCCCTGGACCACATGGTTTTACAGGATAATTCTATACAGCATTTAAGGAAGAGCTAACCCCTATCCTTCTCAGACTATTCCAAAAAATCCAAAATGATGGAAGACTCCCAAACTCTTTTTATGAGGTCAGCATCATCCTAATCCCAAAACCATATAAAGACAAAAGAAAGAGAGAAAACTTCAGGACAATATTGCTGATGAACATAGATACAAAAATTCTCAACAAAATATTGGCAGAATGCATTCAACAATACATTAAAAAGATCATACACCATGACCAAGTGGGATTCACCCCAGGGATGCAAGGATGGTACAATATTCACAAATCAATAAATGTAATACATCACAGAAACAAAAGCAAAGACAAAAATCACATGATCATATCCATAGATGTGGAAAAAGCATTTGATAAGGTACAGCACCTATTTTGATAAAAACACTCAGCAAAGTGAGAATAAAGGGAGCATTCCTCAACATAATAAAGGCCATATACTAGAGGCTTACACCCACTATCATACACAATGGGCAAAAACTAAAACCTTTTCCACTAAGATCAGGAACAAGACAAAGATATCCACTTTCACCACTTCTATTCAACATAGTATTGGAAGTTTTCACCAAAGCAATCAGGCAAGAAAAGGAAATAAAAGGCACCCAAATCAGAAAGGGGGAAACAAAACTGTCATTGTTTGCAGATGACATGATATATACACAGAAAATCTTATAGACTCTACCAAAAAAACTGCTTGACCTAATAAATGAATTTGGCAAAACAGCAGGATACAAAGTCAATATCCAGAAATTAAAGGCATTTTTGTATACCAACAATGAAACATCAGAAGCAGAAATCAAGAAAAAAACCCACTTGTTATAGCAACAAGAAAAATGAAATACCTAGGAATAAACCTAATCAAGGAGGTAAAAGACCTGTACTCAGAAAACTACACAACACTGAAGAAAGAAATCAAGGAGGACACATCCTTCTGTTTTCACGGAGGACATTGAAAACAAATGGAAACATATACCATGTTCATGGGTCAGAAGAATTAACATCATCAAAATGCCCATATTACCCAAAGCAACTTACAGATTCAATGCAATACCTATTAAAGTGGCAATCATATATTTCACAGATATAGAACGAGCACTTCAAAAATTTATATGGAACCATGAATGACCTTGAATAGCTTGCTGCAATTTTGAAAAAGAAGAGTAAAGTATGAGGGATTACAACATCTGATACCAAACTGAATTACAAGTCCACTGTAATCAAAACAACCTGGTAAGGGCATAAAAACAGGCACATAGACCAAGGGAACAGAACAAAGAGCCCAGAAATAAACCCAAGTCTTTATGGTCAATTAATATTTGACAAAGGGGGCAGCAACACAAAATGGAATAGAAATAGCATCTTCAACAAATGGTGTTGGGAGAGCTGGACAGCTACATGCAAAAAAAAAAGAAAAACTCGATTATCAACTTACACCATACACAAAAATAAATTCAAGGTGGATAAAAGTCTCAAATATAAGTAGTCACACCATTAAAGTCCTAAAGGAGAACATAGGCAGGAAAATCTCAGATATTTTATACAACAATATTTTCACTGATGTGTCCTTTAGAAGAAGGGACATAAAGGAAAGAATAAACAAATGGGACCTCATCAAATTAAAAAGCTTCTGCATGGGTAAAGAAAACAGCATTAAGTGAAAAAACAATCAACCATATGGGAAAACATATTTGCCAATAACACGTCAGACAAGGATTTGATCTTCAAAATATATAAATAACTCACACAACTCCACTCCAGGAAGACAAACAACCCAATGAAAAAGTGGGCAAAGGACTTGAACAGACACTTCTCCAAGGAGGACATACAGAGGGTCTAGAGACAAATGAAAAGATGCTCAGTATCACTAGCTATCAGAGAAATGCAAATTAAAACCACAATGAGATACCATTTCACACCAGTCAGAATGGCTATTATAAACAAAGCAAGAAGCAACAAGTGTTGGAGAGGTTGTGGTGAAAAGGGAACCCTAGTGCACTTTTGGTGGGGTTGCAGACTGGTACAACCACTATGGAAAACACTATGGCATTTTCTTAGAAAACTAAAAATGGATCTGCCTTTTGACCCAACAGTTCCACTGCTAGGATTATACCCTAAGAATCCTGAAACACCAATCCAAAAGAACCTTTGCACCCCAATGTTCATAGCAGCACAATTTACAATAGCTAAGTGCTGGAAGTAACCTAGATGCCCGTCAGTAAATGAATGGATCAAAAAACTAGTACATTTACACAATGGAATTCTATGCAGCAGAAAAAAATAAGGAGTTCCTCGCCTTTGCCACAACATGGATGGAACTGGAAAGCATTACGCTAAGGGAAATAAGCCAGTTGGTGAAAGACAAATACCATATGATCTCACCTTTAACAGGAATCTAATCAACAAAAGAAACAAACAAGCAAAATATAACCAAGGACACTGAAATTGAAAACTGGCTCACAGTGACCAGAGGGAAAGGGGAGGGAATTTCAGGGGAGAAAGGGAAGGGTTTGCAGGAACAAGTATAAAGGACACATGGACAATAATAACAAGGGTGGGGGTGGAAATGGTAGGGTGGTGGGGATGGCTGGGGGCGTGGGCTGGGATGGGGGTAAAAGGCAGAAAACTGTGCCTGAACAATAAAATAAAATATATATAAATAAAAATATTTAAAAATTGATAGAAATATTTAAGGTGATAGGATAAAATAAATAAATTATATATATATATTTAAAAGAGGACATGCTTTCTGCTGTTCCTTGCCTCTCCTGGGATCCTGGTGGGCCACACAGAAGTGGCCCACCAGGGGCCACTTCTCCTCTTGTAATGATCTTGTAGGTTCTTCCTATGGTGGTAGAGGCTGAATATGTTGGATAATCTATGAGTACATTCAAAATGAGAAACAAAAGCCCCAGTGTTTTCTAATCCATTCTTGCTAGAGCCAGGCTGGTCTAGGAACCCACAACCAATAAATAGTGGATCAGGCATTTTCATCCAAGTATCTCTCTCCCAAGCCTATACTTCTCCCCTGACCCAGAGGCTGGATACTAAGCCCTCATGACAAGCTGCTTTCTGTTCTGTTCTGCAGTAAATTGTCAATGCTGAAACTTCAGGTCTGGGTTGGAGAATAAAGCCCCAGGGACTGATTAGGGCAGTTCCCTAGCAACTCCTCTTTGAGTTTCCCTTTGATTAGAGTTTTCAAATGCTAGTCTTAAGTTGGAAAATGGTATTTCTCCATTCCAGAGCAAGAGTAGCAAGTAGTGATGAGCTTAGTGACTGTGTATTTACGCAGGAGTGAAAAAGCCAGGACTTGGGGAGCACAGGAAACTGAAACATAGTCTTATTTAATAAGTAACAAGGAAGTTTTAATAAATAACAAGGAAAATGATTGTATTTCTAAGTTCTAGTCTCTCTGGGTAATTAGTTTCAGTGTTATATCCTCTAAGATCAAAGGGTGACTCTTTGGATTTGGGTTGCAAATGAGTTACTGTACTGGAAAGCTAACTAACTGCTGCTTGGGTCTGTTGTGAGGTGGAGCAAATCTGGAAAACCTGGAAACCTGGCCTTGGAAGGATGACATAGCAAATTCAACAGGGCAGGAGGTGCATCTTTAAAAGAAATTGATGGGGAGAAGGAGGGTTTGAGAATGTGATACAAGACACCCTCATTGAATGCAGAAAACTCCTAATGAGTCCTAACATAGGAGATTTTCAGGAAAATTCAGCTTGGAAGCTGTTTTTTATATCAAAGGTAGGACCATCAGTAATCCTAATCCTCTACCTTGTGTAGCAGCCAAGAGGAGAAAGTGCTCTGTTGCCGACATTTGCAGAGAGATTTGGAAGGAAGTGTTGTTCCTGAAGTTGCAGTAATTGCATACATCTGTCACTAACAAATGGAAAATGGAAATAGCTCAAGAAATAGATTAACACTTGCTAAAGTTAATGCAAAGCTAAACTTAAAGCAATTTTAGATACAGAGTTTGAAGACAATCTGCAATGAATATATCGACTCTGAAAGGCTGGTGAGACCAATTCATATAGATCAGCCTAATGTGCACGTATGTGTGTGTGTCTATGTGTGTGTGTGTGGATATTCTTGTGGTACAGGCCATGCCAGGTGTGTTGTAAATGTAGGCATTGTGATGCTCTTTGACCAGTAAGGAATCTGATGTCCAGAGAAGTTGGCCCACGTGTCCCCATTATAGAGGGCTGAATTTGTGTTCCTGGAGTCCAAACCACCCTGGCGGTTCATGGGTGGGGGCTGGGGCAGAGGCAGACCGAATAACTAAAGAGAAGGTTGAGAGCATGACGACAGCAGGCATGCTTCTCAGCCTCTCCTGGCATACTGTTATTTATACTATTATATATGTCAGCAAATATCAGCCTTTCTCAAACTGTGTCTTTAGTTTATTACTATAGTACTACTATTCTATGAAATGTTAGGAAGTGTTCTACAAAAAGGCTTCTGTGTTCAAACAAATTTGGGTTAAAATGATCCTTTAATTGGAGGACTTTTCCAACCTGACTCATGTGTAGTGAAGAGGCGATAGAATGTGTTCTGTTTCTTAAATTTATTTAATCTTGGTACTCTTCCCACCCTTTTGGATGGTCTGTTTCTACAACCATATCCATGTGTCAGTCTGCTTCGTATAGTAAATTGTATATGGGTTCATTCTTTGAAAAAACTTTAGGTTTTAAAAATATTTTTTCTTGAAAATATTCTGCAGTGTAAGAGCTTCAACACATTTTACAGTTCAGAATGTTGTTGGGTTATGTCTGGAGTAGAAGAAAGGCCAGGGAAAACGGCCTTAGGCCCCAGGGGTCAGCAGATTTTGGCAACATTGAAGAAGGCTGTATGGCCTGGGGAAAGGATGAGTTATGGGGAGAAAATGATGAGGGGTAGCCATCCACACAGGGATACAAAAAGGCAAGCTAGGAGACGTAAGATGCCTGCAGCAAAGCAGGGAAAATGGGGAGGATAAACAAGATGAGAACAGGCCATCCTGAGTGCCCCTTCGAAGGGAGGATTTTTGAACAGCTTCTTACTGCTGGGCTCCACGTGGGCTGCTACCCAGCAAGGATGCAGTGAAAGAAGATGGGGGTTGCAGCTCTGCAGATTTACATGCAAATACTGCTCACTGATTCCTGGTTTGTGACTTTGAGTAAATTCCTTCAGTTCTCATCTCTTGACTGCTCACAACCATGGAGAAATCTTTAATGAGATGATTCCTACAAGCACAGAGCCTTCTCCAACTGCAGAGAAACCCAGGGCACAATCCTCATGCTTTTACTCTCCTTTGCAAGAGTTCAGAGTCCCTTCATCTCTGAGGACGTCACCTTAATTGCCTTCCACCCACCTAGCCGCTCCTCTTCTTCTAAGTCTCATCCTTTCTGTTTTTTGGGCTCAGGGCTCTTCATACCTTGAGGAATCTGGATAACTGACTTTCTGTTAACTGGGGGCTCAGATGCTCTGAGAATAAATTTCTCCCAGTTTGGGCATGAAATCTAAAATTAGGAGCTGGGTGAGAGAGTAGCTCCCTACACCATATCCCTTCGTCTTCTGGCAGCTCTCAGATTAAAGGAGGGGAGTACACAGTTCCTTTGGGACCCATGGCTGCTTGTTCTGGTTTATGTGTTTCTCTTTGCAGCATTATATTTTGTCAAACAGATTTAAAGAGAAATTTTAAGTCTAATATGATAGACCTGTTGGCAGTGTAACATCGAAAAATTTTTAATTTTTTTGCCACTCAATTCTATTTGTTATATATTCTCTTTAAAAATGTGAATCAAAATTTCCTGCCATTATTTTTACATAATGATCTCTGTTTATTACATCTGGAAGAATGCTGAAAGGTCTGAAATGGTTGCTGTCAGATTCAGAAGTTCAGACAGATGATTTCAATCTCTTTATAAGAATAACGGATTATTTAGAACAGTTGCTAAGACACTAACCTGGGAGAACATTGTGCTTTTAAAAGTGTTGAATTAGTAAATTTTGAAGATTTGTTGTATTCTCACTGATTTATAAATGCAATATATGTTCATTGTAGGAACTAGAAATGTAGAAAAGAGAACTATCATTAAAATTATGGCATATTCTCTTGTTTCCTAAGTCTCTTTCTTTCATAAACCAATATGTGTGATCACATTGTACATACGGGTTGACTTTATTTATTTAACATTATATTATGAAGAATTTCTTACCCCATGAAATAATTTCCCATATATGATTTTAATAGCTATGGCATCGTATAGATGTACTACAGATGACTTAATTTGTGCCTTATTGCTGGATATTCAATATCGTTGGATATTTAAGTTGCTGCTAATTATTTTGAATGAATAAATATCACTATCATGAACATCATTGTGCAAATATCTCTGTGCACATCTCTAATTATTTCCTTAGAATTATTTCCTAAAAAAGCCTGAGCTGATTAAAGGCACTGGATCTGTGGTTGCAAATGGTGCCTCCTGAACTGCAGCACTGACTTACACTCCCATCCGAACTTGGTGGCCCTTCTGCTGCACTTGACTAACGTCGGCACACACAACACACAGCAAAGCAAAGACAAACAACACCGCCAATTTGCTGTGTAAACTTTGCCATCTCACTATTGTGTTTGTTTCATTTCTTTGATTTCACATGAGATTGACTATTTTATCTAGTGTTTATTTTCCATTGATTTTCTTTTTTATAAATTGGCTATTCATACCCTTTGCCCATTTGTCTATGAGAGTGTTTCCTAAGCTGTAGGAGCTCTCTCTCTCTATTATATATGAAATGCACAGTGTGGGACAAAAGTAGGTTTATTGTTGTTCATATGGAAAATAATACAAAAATTAATAAATAATAAAAGAATAAACTGCATAGTCACAACTGTAAACCTACTTTTGCCCCATCCTGTATTAATTAATGACCTGGTTTTATCAGTAGTCTTTTAATTTTGTTTATTATATTTTTAGATGTTCAGAAGTTTTAAAATCATTTGTAGTAAAGTTACACAGACTTTTCGTTTATTGTTCCCTCATTTTCTTGTAGGATTATAGGAACTTCCTTATTCTAAGGTCAACCAGCTAATCACTTCTATTTTCTTCAAAGGTTTAGTTTCTTAGATTTAGCTTGTTAATTGTTTGGAATTTATATTAGTGTGTGGTATGAGGTAGGGATCCAATTTATTATTATTATTATTATTATTTAAAATATTATTTATTTATTTTTAGAGAGAGGGGAAGGGAGGGAGAGAGAAAGGGAGAGAAGTATCTGTTGATTGCCCCTTGCATGCCTCCAACCTGGGACCTGGCCTGAAACCTAGGCATGTGCCCTGACTGGAAATCAACCAATGACCTTTTGGCTCACAGGTCGGTGCTCAATCCACTGAGCCACACCAGCTAGGGCTAATTTGCTATTTTTAAATGTTTAAACATTTGATTCAGTGTTAATTATTAAATAATATCCTAATTTGCAATGTTTCTAAATGCTTCTCTTATCATATTAGCACTGCATATTCTGAGTTTGTCAATTTGTTTCTCCTCATTCTTTTAATTCTTCCTTAGTGTCAAATTTATGTGGCTGAAAGTATATAGTACACTTGTTTATAAATCAGATATTTTGTTCCTTGTTCATATGATGAAATACATTTATTTTAGTGAGCTCCTCAGAAACTTCATAGCAATTTTGATTAAAATTTTATTGAAGGGCAAAATAATTTTGCTTTTAATTTCCCATATGTATTGATACAACTTTGTTATCCAAACTTTTTAAATTTTATTTATTTTTTATGTGTATTCTTTTTTTAAGTTACTTTTTTTGTTCAATTACAGTCATCTGCATTTTCCTCCTAGCACTCCCCCCCACCCCAGCCAAACCCACCTCCCTTCCTTGCTTCTACCTCCCCCTTGGTTTCGTCCATGTATCCTTTATAGTAGTTCCTGAAAACCCTTCTTCCCACTGTCCCCTCCATCCTTGCCTCTGGCTATTGTTAGATTGTTCTTAATTTCAATATCTCTGGTTATATTTTGTTTGCATTTTTCTTCTGTTGATTATGTTCCAGTTAAAGGTGAGATCATATGGTACTTGTCCCTCACTGCCTGGCCTATTTTACTTAGCATAATGCTCTCAAGTTCCAACCATGCTGTCACAAAGGGTAGGAGCTCCTTCTTTCTTTCTGCTGCACAGAATTCCATTGTGTAAATGGACCACAGTTTTTTGATCCACTCATTTGCTGATGGGCACTTAGGTTTCTTCCAATGTTTGGCTATTGTGAATTTTGCTGCTATGAACATTGGGGTGCATAGGATCTTTTGGATTGGTGTTTCAGGATTCTTAGGATATAATCCTAGCAATGGAATTGCTGGGTAAAAAGGCAGTTCTTCCATTTTTAGTTTTGTGACAAAATCCCATATTGTTTTCCACAGTGGCTGAACCAATTTGCAGTCCCACCAACAGTGTACTAGGGTTCCCTTTTCACCACAACCTCTCCAACACTTGTTGTTTTTTGTTTTGTTTCTGATGGCCATTCTTACAGATATGAAGTGGTATGTCATTGTGGTTTTAATTTGCATCTCTCTGATGACTAGTGATGCTGAGCATACTTTCATATGTCTCTGGGCCCTCTGTGTGTCCTTCTTGGAGAAGTGTCTGTTCAAGTCTTCCCCCCATTATTTAATATTTTTTTGTCTTCCTGGAGTGGAGTCATGTGAGTTCTTTATATATTTTGGAGATCAAACCCTTGTCTGAGGTATCAATGGCAACTATGTTTTCCAATATAGTTGGTTCTTTTTTTCATTTTAATGCTGTTTACTTTAGCCATGCAGAAGCTTTTTAATTTGATGAAGTCCCATTTGTTTATTCTTTCCTTTACGTCCCTTGCTTTAGGGGACATATCATTGAAAATACTGCTGCGTGGAATATCTGAGATTTTCCTGCCAATGTTTTCCTCTAGGACTTTTATGGTATCATAACTTATATTTGAGTCTTTTATCCACCTTGAATTTATTTTTGTGTATGGTGTAAGCTGGTGATCAAGTTTTATTTTTTTTTGCATGTAGCTGTCCAGATCTCCCAACATCATTTGTTGAAGAGGCTATTTTTATTCAATTTTATGCTTCTTTCACCTTTGTCAAATATTAATTGACCATGGAGGCTTGGGGTTATTTCTGGGCTCTCTATTCTGTTCCATTGTTCTATGTGCCTATTTTTATGCCAGTACCAGGCTGTCTTGATGACAGTGGCAAACCACTACCACTTGTAGTAGTTTGATATCAGATATTGTGCTCCCTCCTGCTTTGTTCTTCTTTCTCAAAATTGCTGCAGCTATTCAGAGTCATTTATGGTTCCATATAAATTTCTGAAATGTTTGTTCAATATCTTTGAAATATGTCATTGGTACTTTACAGGAGATTGCATTGAATCTATAAATTGCTTTGGGTAGTATGGTGATTTTGATGATGTTAATTCTTCTAATCCATGAATATGGTACATACTTCCATTTGTTTGTGTCTTCCTTAATTTCTTCTTTCAGTGTTGTATAGTTTTCTGAGAATGGGTCTTTTATCTTCTTGGTTAGGTTTATTCCTAGGTACCTCATTTTTCTTGTTGCTATAGCAAGTGGAATATTTTCTCTAATTTTTGTTTCTGATATTTCATTGTAGGTGTGCAAAAATGCCCTCGATTCTAGATATTGACCTTGTTTCCTGCTGTTTTGCCAAATTCACTTACTAGGTCAAGCAGTTTTTTGGTGAGTCTATAGGGTTTTCTATGTACACTATCACATCATCTGCAAACAATGGGAGTTTTACTTCTTCTTTGTCAATTTGGATGCCTTTTATTTCTTTTTCTTGTCTGATTGCTGTGGCTAGAACTTCTAATACTATGTTGAATAGCAGTGGTGAAAGCAGACACTCTTGTATTGTTACTGATCTTAGTGGGAAAGCTTTTAATTTTTGCCTATTTTATTTGATGTTAGATGTAGGTTTCTTGTACATGGCCTTTATTATGTTGAGGTATACTCCCTCTACTCTCACTCTGCTGAGTGTTTTTATCATAAATGGGTGCTATACCTTATCAAATGCTTTTTCTGCATCGCTGATATGATCATGTGATTTTTGTTTTTCCTTTTGTGTATGTGATGTATTATGTTTATTGTTTTATGAATATTGAACCACCTATGAATCCCTGAGATTAATTCCACTTGATCATGGTGTATGATATTTATAATGCCTTGCTGGATGTGGTTTGCCAATATTTTGTTGAGGATTTTAGCATCTTTATTCATCAGTGATACTGACTTGTAGTTTTCTTTTTTTGTTGTGTCTTTATCTGGTTTTGGGATTAGGATGATACAGGCCTCATAACAAGAGTTTGGGAGTCTTCCCTCTTTTTGAATTTTTTGGAATAGTTTAAGAAGAACTGGGGTTAGCCCTTTCTTAAATGTTTTGCAAAACTCTCCTGTGAAACTGTCAGACCCAGGGCTTTTTTTTTTTTTTTTGTGCTAGGAGTTGTTTGATTACTGTTTCAATTTCACTAGCTGTTTTTGGTCTCTTCAGGCTTTCTAGTTCTTCTTGGCTCAGTTTTAGAAGATCAGATGTTTCTAAGAATCTGTCTCTTCCATCCAGGTTTTTAAATTTCTTGGCATATAGTTGTAATAATTTCTTACAGTCTTTTGTACTTCTGTTGTATCAGTTATAATTTTTCCTCTTTCATTTTTGTTACTTTGATCCTCTCTTTTTCTCTTGATGAGTCAAGGATAAAGGCTTATTGGTTTTGTTTATCTTTTCAAAGAACCAGCTCCTGGATTCATTGATCCTTTGAATTGTTCTTTTAGTCTCTATGCCATTTAATTCTGCTCTGATCTTGGTTATTTCCTTCCTTCTACTTGCTCTGGGCTTTGTTTTTGTTTTTCCTCCAGTTCTTATAGATGTAGGGTTAGCTTTTTTATTTGAAATGTTTCTATTTTAGGTAGGCTTGTATCACTAGGAACTTCCCTCTCTGGACTGCCTTCAGTGTATTCCATAGATTTTGGACAGTTGTGTGTTCATTTTCATTTATTCCGGAAATTTTTTTTCTTTTTACTTCAGATTTTTAAAAATTTTTTTCTTTGATTTTATTCTTAACTTATTCATTTTTTAATAGCATGCTATTCAGTCTCCATGAATTTGAATGTTTTTGAATTTTATCCTTGTGGTTGGTTTCTAGTTTCAAGACCTTGTGGTCCAAGAAAATGCTTGATATGGTTTAAATATTCTTAAATTTGTTGAGGCTTGGTTTGTGTCCTATATGTGATCTATCTTTGAAAATGTTCCATGTGCATTTGAAAATAATGTGTATTTTGCTTCTTTGGCATGAAAGTTTATGTATATATCAGTTCAATCCAGTTGATCTGGGCCATTGTTTAATACTGCAATACCCTTGTAGATATTTTGTTTGGAAGATCTATCCATTGTTGACAATAGGGTGTTAAATTCCTCTAGTATAGTGTGTTGTTGTCTATATCTTTCTTGAAGTCCTTCAAGATTTTCCTTGATATATTTGGTTATATCAAGGAAATATGCGCTCCTATGTTGGGTGCATATATGTTTACAATGTTTTTGTCTTCTCAGTGGATTCTTCCCTTGAGTACCATGAAGTGTCCTTCTGGGTCTCATATTATGGCCTTTGTTTTGAAGTCTATTTTGTCTGATGTAAGTATCACTACCTGCCTTTTTTTCCTGTCCATTTGGTTGGAATATTTTTTTCCAACCCTTCACTTTTAGTCTGTATAGGTCTGTTTTTCTGAGGTGGGTATCTTTTAGGCACCATACATGTGGGTCATGTTTATTTTTTATACATTTCACTACCCTGTATCTTTTGATTGGAGCATTTAATCCATTTACATTTAAGGTTATTATCGATAGGTACTTATTCAATGACACTTTTCCCCTTTGCATCTGTGTTCCTTTCTCTCTTACTCTTTTTTTTTTCCCCTCTTCTTAAAGCAGTTCCTTTAGCATGTCTTGCATTGCTGGTTTGGTTTAACCTTTTTTCTTGGAAACTCCTTATTTCACCTTCCATGTTAAACGTTATCCTTTCTGGGTAGAGTAATCTTGGTTGCGGGTCTTTGCTTTTCATTACTTGGAATATTTCTTGCCATTCCCTTCTGGCTTATAGTGTTTTTGTTGAGAAATCATCTCAGAGCCTTATCAGAGCTCCTTTGTATGTTACCGTTTCTCCCTTGCTGCTTTTAAGATTCTTGTTGCTTGCCTTTCTATTTGGAAGCCCAAGGGTCCAGATGCTTCCTCTGGCATCCAGCACTTGTTTCCAGTTCATTTTCAGAGGCAGGGGCAGTGGCAGCAGTGCACAAAGGTGACAGGATTGGTGTTCAGCAGGAGTGGCAATGATGTTCTTCCCAGAACATTTATTAGGTTGTTGATAAAGTGGTCATTTGTCATTTCCTCCACCTCCAAGTGTATAGTCTTGTTGGGAGAGGAGGACACTGACTCTATCATGATGGAAACTAAAAAAACAGATATGAAGTCTCAAGCCCTGCCAGAAGTCAGGAGCTGGGCATATGACTTGGCTGATGAGATGGAGTTACATGGGGTTTTGAAGTGAGTGATGGCAAGACCTGGTCCAGTAGGGAATTTACTGGTGGTCTGCAATGGTGCCCACCATAGTCATTTTCCAGGGGCCAATGCAGTAATGCCCAGGGAAGCATCTGGGTTGTTATCACATGGGTCTGGGGTGACACTTTGGCACTCAGTGCCTACCCTCTGAGGCACACATGCCATCCTCAGACTAGTCCTGTGGGAGGAGTTCATGTTTCTGGTGGCACCTCTTCTCCTTGATCCTAACATTTCTTGATTGTCTAGTCTCTCTCTCAATTCTAGGGTTCCCAAAGATGCTGTCAGCACAGTCATTTTCACTTAAATCAGCCCAAGGCAGTTTGTATAACATTTAAATAAGAGCCTGACTAATGCATTCTGCTCTTTAGGTCCCTGAATTTGTTGGTTTCTACTTCTTTTCAACCCTTATCCCCTGGTCATCTGTTATGACGAAGGTCCCTGTTGTGTATAAACACAATTGCTTTCCATTTAATGCAACCAAGCTCTCTGACCAATACCACATAAACTCTGAGGCTTCTCTGGTTTAATTAGAAGGTTAAAGGTCTCTCAGGTCTGGTGTTTCCTTATTAGCTGATGGATCAATTTGCCTTGACAATTCACATTTATTTTGTTGCTGTTAAAATCATCATCCCAGGTATTAGCTATAGATGGCTGATATTCAAAGCCCCCACCACATTTGCTGGGGTTATTTATTTTGTGCAAATCTATTGAACCAAAAGGAACTCTATAGTCCGTTTCTTTGATATTTTCTGATAAGTGGGATATTCCCCCCTTCCCCCCTTGATAGTGTGAATCAAATATAGCTTTGTTTCTACAAAACAGGAATGAAGATCTCAGGCTTACCACTTCCCCTCTCTACCCCAAACCTTCACACCTATTCTTGTCCTGCCTATTGAGATCTTTAACTCCCAGCCTTTGCTCACTGCTGGGCTCTTTACCGCAACTGGAGAATTAAACACCAAACTCATTTATACCTCTGGTCTTTGTGGCTTAGAATTAGTGTTTAAATTGCCTAGCACCTTCTTGGATTGGGGGAGCTACAAATGTGGAAATGAAAGCTGTTGATTTACCCCTTGTCACTTCAGCAAGTAGCTCCCTCCCTGTCTGGTTGTGCACTTCAAACTGGTCAGCAAAAGTCTCTTCTTTTTTGAGGAAAAAGTAGAGAGTGGGGATGGGTGGCCAGACACTTACCTTTATCTTCTTTTCGCTAATGGACAGTCTTCTACACATCTGGCAGGTGTTTGCCTAAATTATAATTTCAAATCATGTTGACGTTTTACAAATGCTGTTTTGTAAATATTGTCTGTTTTAGGAATAGTTAATAAAAAGGTGGAATAGAGCATTATGTGTCTCTAGCTTTCTATTGGTATAATCTGTTCAATATTGCTGAGAGAAATTTTAAGCATTTTTAAGAGTCTAATATCACTAACTCTGAAAAAGGGCTTATAACAGTGCCTTGTAATAGAGTATGAAAGCATCTATTATCAAGGCACTGACTTCAGTAATAATCTGGGAAAAACTAAAGTTGTATATTTCCCTCACTCTTTATACTGAAATAGAAATTCCACCTATATTAAATATTAAAAATGTGGAAAAATAAAAGAACTAGAAGGAGACATGAAAGGTAACTTTTCTAATCTTAAAATAAAAAAAGACCTCTGAAAGGACTTCACAAAATCCAGAAGTCTTAAGAAAAAAGATGGGTACATATGACTATAAAAGATGGAATGATTCTTCATTGTAAAAAAATAGCATAAAAATGATATTTTTGGAAACCAGGAAAAAAAATGAAATGAAAACTTGGAAAAATACTTGCAACACATATGACAAAGGACATATCCTATAATGTATAAAGAGTATTTATAAATCAATAAGAAAATAAACATGACTTCACTAGTAACCAAAGAACATGATAGTTCATAAAAATAGACAAAAATAGTCCTTGAAATTATAGGAAAAATACTCAATTTCACTAATAATAAAATGAATGTAAGTTTAAAGCAATGAGTTGTGTACCTGTACAGGTTCCTGAGTTACAATAGGCTTTAAACTAATACTGAGCTTTCTGAAGGGACATAGGATAAGTAATACAGCTGCACAGCACAAGCAAATTTCTGAGTCGGCCAGCACCAAGGTAGGCATGGGTCACCTGGACACTCTTTTTTATTCCCTAGTATTCTGGTGGCCTGAGGCCTGCATGCCAATTTGCAATTCCCTCAGGCCAGGAACAATGTCACTTTGCAGATGAGGAAGACACACATTCTATAATTAATTAACTTCAACTTTCTTGAGAAACAGGACTTTTAGGCCATTGTTCCAGGAATTTTGGAGTCATTTCAGGTCTGAAGTTAATCCTTACCTCCTGGGTTGTAACATCAACTGATAAAGAGCAAAAGGTACTATGACACACTGTGCTGGGTGAGGGTGTAACATAACTATCACTCTCATATGTCACTGGTAGGAACTTGGGGGGCAGTTTGAGCATATCTATCAATATTTTAAATGCATATTCTTTTTAACTTAGCAGTTTCAATGATAAGAATTTGTCCTACATATATATCCAAAGAAATAACATTTACTAAAGCCCTGATTATATTAACAAAATAATGGAAACAACCTAGAATTTCATCTATAAGGATCTAATGAAATAAATAAAGCCAAAGAAATGCCATGGAGCCATTGCAAAATGAGAGGCAGATCTATATGCACAGATGAGGAACAATCTCAGAGCTATAAAAACTGTAAGTCATGGAACAGTGTATATAGATATCACAAGGAAATGCATATACCTCTATGGCTGTGTTTGCCCAGACTTCCTCTAGAGATATTGACAAGAGACTGGTAACTGTTTCTAATGGGAGAATGAGAGAGAGAAAGAGATCCACATTTTATGCCACAATCTTTTATATTCTATGAGATTTTTTAAAAGAAATCATGTGTCTATATATTAACCATTCAATAAGTGAAAACATGCTAAATACATACATTGAGAAAAGTGTTACTAACTTAGGGTTATTGTAGCCATGAGGAAAAAAATCACATATTTTCCTGTTGAATGAAATAAAATATTTAACTTATTTTAAGAAATACCCTGGCTGGTGTGGCTCAGTGGATTGAGCGTGGGCTGCGAACCAAAGCATCGCAGGTTCGATTCCCAGTCAGGGCACATGCCTGGGTGGCAGGCCACGGCCCCCAGCAACCGTATATTGATGTTTCTCTCTCTCTCTCTCTCCCTCCCTTCCCTCTCTAAAAATAAATAAATAAAACCTTAAAAAAAAGGAAATACAAGTAGGAGACATAAAACTATTGTTAAAAATAGAATAATTTGACTTCCATCAAATTGAATTATCATGACAACATTGGACATTAAAGTTATATAATGGAAATGCTACTGGAGGACTTAAAAGCTGTCAGTAATCATTTTCCCAGTTCCTTTCCTTATATTTCTTACTTAACCCATTGTTGTCTTGTTACAAGTTTCTAAATTGCCAAATCATATCAATGCTTTCCAATATTTACCTCATTTGAGTTCTTGTCCTCCTTTTTGGCAGGGTATGTTTGAGTACATTTTTTCCCTTGAAATTGCCTTATACCTTGGGTTTCATGACACCATTCCAGAATCTCCTACTTCTTCATCCTCCACCTGATCCTTTGAGTTCTGCCTTGGAAACACTTGTCTTTATCCCAACATAATTGCCAGTTAATATCCCAACATAACTGTATGCTACTGAGCACCTCCTAGGTGGTCCACTTTCCTGGATCCTGCTTCGGTCCAGGTTTTACAAGGTCACACACATCTGTGTGTGGCTCAGAAACATGCACTAACTTGCCCTTTTGAGTTTAATGTCTACATGTTCAGTGGCATTTAAGAATTCTCACACTCATCTGCAGCTCCATTTCAGCATCCCCCACTCTCTCACACCTTGTTTCTTAAGTAATCTTGCTTACCGGTAAAGAAACCCAGCTGGAGATTTGTTTACAAAAAGATGACATTTTTTTTGGAAGGAGCCTGTGGCCTCTCCTGAATGACTAAGGCTCAGCGAATGTCAAGGGATGCAGTGTCCTCGGGCACCACTGGAGCCAGGACCTGAATGGCTGAGGCTCCTCCACCTCTCATGTTGCTCTTTTCTGAGAACTGACTCCTTGCTTCTCTTTTAGTATTATAGCTTCAACCATGAAAAAAGAAATGGATTGTCTCCATCTCAATTCTAAATAGCCCTGGAAAGTGATTTAATGGCTCAGCCTGGTCCAGGTGAGAAGAATCAGGAAAGGCCATAGCAGCTCCCCCTAAAACTTCCTGGATAATGTTGGGAAAGTGCAGCTCTCAGTTCTGTGATTGGCTCTTAGCAGCCACATGCTCTAGATGTTCAGAACCCTTAGTAAACACCCACCACCCCGACCTGCACTTCCAACACATTCCTCCTTCTTTCTGTTTCCATGAAATCTTCTAAATAACACTCCTCTCCCCAACACATACAAATGCAGAAGTGGTGACTATTTCTCCTGCAATTTTTATAGCTTCTTGTACATATTACTAATACTTACCACACTGTCTTCTGAAATAATAGCTGACAAGTGTGTCTGAACCTTTTCTGGTTTCTATCTTCTGTGCCTTGCAGTGTTGTCATTTCATGTAAGGAGAAAGGAGGGAAAAGAGGACCCCTCTCTGCCTGAGGGTCATTATCAGGCCTGATCTCATTTCTCCCCCATGGCTGTCTGAGTAAACTTGCTTGGGGTACTGGGGACTGAAGGCCAAGCTGGGGACTTGTTGTCCTTTAATAGGACTGACATTTTAAGGGCCCTGGTCTTTGTTATCTCTGTGTACTAAGAATGATGTGCATTCCTAGCTAAGAAAGCTGGAGACAGAACAGGAGGGAGTGAAGATGCTGAAGAGAAAGCAGATCCTCTTGGGAGTTGCTGAATGCATCGGCAGCATTCAGAACTTCTCCAGTGTTCTCTTGGCTGGGACCAGGTTTCTATTAAAGTCACATTTAGTTCCCAGGAATTAGGCCTTTGAGAAGATTTCCCTCTCATCCTTCACAGGAAAGATGTAATGCTAGACTGGAAGCAGCTGAGCTGCTGCCTTTGCAGGGAGGCTGTCCTTTAACTGCGGTTATGGCAGCTAGTCCTGGAGGGGATGTGCATGCTCTAGAGTGTTCTCTAATGTTTTTTTTTTTTTGGGTGGGGGGTAGGGGGCTGAAAATGTTGCCAGGTGGCACTTAGGCACTTCTTATTAAGTCCTTGCTTAGGTGCCCCTTTATTTTTAAATCATCACACTTT
This sequence comes from Tonatia bakeri, assembly GCA_004024845.1. Lineage (NCBI taxonomy): Eukaryota > Metazoa > Chordata > Mammalia > Chiroptera > Phyllostomidae > Tonatia > Tonatia bakeri. Next base: position 21,374 of record PVIA01012275.1, read on the forward strand.
TAAGGCTAAAAATGGTTGCAGAAATAGGTTCCTGTGGCACACATTAAATTCTTGCCTAAAGCAGAAAACCCTGGGGGAAGAGCTGAGGAACAGGGTGAACTTCACCTGCAAAAGTGTTTTGTGAATCCAGAGGAGGCCAAGTCTGAAGGTAAGTTTACGACTATGTTGTTAGATCATAGCAATCAATGGCAGTCCAAACCATTGGGAGACCTTGAGGAAGCTGATCAATCAACAGTGTTGCAGGCAGGAAGGCCCTGAGTCATACCTAGGGGGGCTTTCAAAGATTCTCTGGTCAGACTCTTTGCTTTCTGTCTTCTGAGTGGTGTGTGCTCTTCCTTCTCTACAGATAGAAGGCCTGGTATGGCACTCGGAAAGCCCACTTGGTTTAGGCAGTAGGCTCCCCGAGTTTGACCAGAGGCCTTACCCCAGGAACTGGTACTCAGGATACTTCCAGGAGATAGTTTGCATAACCAAAAGGTGTTATTCTGTCTGTCCTCCCAGCCCCTCCCTGAGTGTTGCCTCCTGCAGTGAGTGATATACCCATCATGCACTGCTGCCCAGGCCAGAATCCCAAGAGACATTCCTCTTCTTCCCCTTTACTAGATACATTGGATTAGCCATTAAATTCTTTCAATTTTATCTAAAAAATATCTCTGTATCTATCCTTTTGCAGCTCCACAGCACATCTTACTCACTTCTCCCCCAAACTCATGCAACAACAGGTCTTCTGTTCCCAGCCCTTGTGTTGTTTCCTCCCATCTGCCCGTGCTCCTGCTGTCCGTAGGGAATCACCAACCTGCACATCTGGCACACATTCCTTCTTGCGTTGTTTCCTCCCATCTGCCCGTGCTCCTGCTGTCCGTAGGGAATCACCAACCTGCACATCTGGCACACATTCCTTCCTGAAAACCCTTTAGCCACCTCTGCAGCTGTCTGAGTGTCAGGAGTTTAGGTGTCTATCCCTATCTATACACTTTCTCTTTTATTCTTGGAGTTCTTATGTGTTTCTCTGGGCTCTGTGTGCTGGAGGATGATGTGACTATCAGTGTGGGGCATGTGAGGGTGCCTGGGTCTACAGGTGTATGTCCATGTGTTTGAATCTCAGTGCATGAATTCTGCTTTGTTTCTGTGTACATTTAAGAGTCTTTGTTGGTTGGTGCCTGAAGATTTGTATGTGCTGAACATGTCTTCACTTGAGCATTAGAATATTAATTTTTGTGTGTGCACATATGTGTGTGTATTTCTGTGAAATTCTGTGTATTCTCTGTCCTCTGTTGTCTCCTTGAGCCTGACTCTCTGGGAGGGTGAGTGATTGCTGTCAATGGAGAATGTTCCAATAAGGAACAATGTGAAAGAAATCATTTCACACTTCCCAGAGATTGACGAGAGAGTGGTTACTGAATGTCAGTTCTTTGCCTCTCCTGCTAAGAAGCATTGACTGGTTGCTGACTGTTTTTAAAACTAACTTCCTTCCTTTCTGTGATTTCTCTGAGGTTGGGAGTACAGAGATAGGCAGGCCCTCATCTTTCTTTGAGATTTACAGAGTCAGGGAAACTGTAGGACAGTTTATGTGGGGAAGGTTGAATGTGTCAGGCTCCTGAAGGAGAGCTGGTGCTATGTAGGATTCAGGGCAGAGAGAAACTTTTCATTGCTGTGGCTTTTCTGGCTTTAGGGCCATTTGTAACAGAGCAAAGGAAAGTGAAAGCTTTATAGCAAAGTGCTTTTTGAAAAGATCTGACTGAGAAGGGAGGAGTGAAAAAATTCAAGCAACATCTTGAAATCAAGCAAAATCTAGGTGGTGAAGAGTAAACAAAGTTAAGAGCACCAGAGCAGGCAGGTAGGAGCTTCAATCTCAGGCCCATTTTCTTTCAGGGTTTTCTTGTCCTGGATTAATCCTTAGATGAGACAAATACAGTTTGTACTCTGTTCCTGTTCTTGGCCCCCAACCTATCATCTTATCAACCTTTGTGCCTCCTTTGAGGCCACTCTGACAACCAAGCCATATCATTGCCATGCTTGTAATGATGCCATGAAGACCTTGTTTCAAAGACATGAAACAAAGGTCTTTGCCACATCAGATAATATGGTCACAGTCCCAGTGCTCCCCATCCATCATTGTGTAAATGAGGAGACTGAAGCCTTAGCAAAACAGTGCCTTGCCTCAATCACATATCAGCTGCCAAGCAGCAACTGTAACTCAAGTGTCCTGACGCACCATTGAGTTTCCTTTCCATCACACAAAGATAGTTTTGGATGACTTTTGGGTGTTGGATGACTTTCATTTTACTTAAAATCTGAAAATAACTTCCACTTGTGGGACCATATGAGTGAAGTGGCAATTCATGTTACGAGAGTTAGGAAAAGAGCTTGTGACAGTGTAATAGAAGACTTTCATCTGGAAGAAATGTCCCTGCATTTGAAGAGGCAGTTGCAGGGAGGTTTGATGTAGCCCAGATATGGGGAGTTCTAAAAATGAGTGTCATAGTGGCCAACTCAGACAGTTCAGTTCAGTTCAGTTCAACCATCATTGCCTAAGACCTAGCATAGGTCAGGGGCTGGGAAGGTGCCAGGCATACAGAGAAGGCGACGACTTGACCCTGCCTTCAAGGGGGTCACAGGCTGGTGGGGGAGCCAGAAAGTAAATAATTTTCCCAAATACAATGTGTGCTGAAAGCTCAGATGTCAGTATACGAGGGTTGCTATGGGAACACAGAAAAGGAGTTTTACTCCACCTGCTAGGACTCATTAGAGTGACACAGATGTAAGTGTAATGTACAGTATATGGGGAACTACATACCTTTGGTCTAAGTGGAGCTTACTATGCAAGGTGGGGATGTAAAGAGGAAAATCTGAGAGTTTTCTGGGAAAAAAATCACCCTGATGATATGGGTCTTTTGACTATGATAAAGTCTTGAAAATGAGTATCATCAAAAAAATTAAGCAAGATGGTAAGTAGATCAGACTTGTGTTTGGTTATCTCCCTCTGAGACCATATGCAGGAGAGGATTTAGTACAATAAGATCAAAGGTGGAAAATCAATGAGGTAGTAACCTTCAAGTAAGAGATGAAGGGAGTTGGAACTAGGGCAGCAGAGGAAGAGAAAAGACATGGATTTGGAAAATATTTAAGAGATAAAAGTTAGAAAAAGTGGTGATAGGTTGGTGTAGGGGAAAATGAAAACTGCGTTCATGACTTTGGGACAATGTTGATGGATGGTGATCTCATTAGTTGGGTAAGAAATATTGAGCTTGGGGCATCAAGACATGTGGAAAGGGATAATGTGTTCTGAACATGATGTGTTTGAGGTCCTTTGGGACATTCAGATGATTATTTCAAAGAACCATTATGATCTGAAGTTTAAAGAAGTCAAAATTGGGGTTAGAGATTTGCAAACATATAACCATGTAGGAGGCTACAGTACCCAAGCAGGGTGTTTAAGAAGAAAAGTGGGTCAAAAACCCCTAGGAAACCTAACCTTTGAGGGGCAATTAGAGGACAGGGAAGGAAAAATTGGAGAAGGATTGAGAAAATCTAGAGGGTGTGTTGTGGATGCTCAAGCAAAGGCCAGCTCAAGCTGATAAACTGGAAGAAAATTAAGGATCTAAGGGACTGGATGTCTTTTTGAGTCTAAACACTTCTGTAAGAATGGAAATAAGGACTGGAAGAATAATTGGCTATGGTAATAGTATAAATGATTGGTATGACCATGGGATTGGAGTTCAGATACAGGTTGCTGAGGTTGAGAGGTCAAGTCTGCATAATGATAATATGTTGGATGCAATGAGGATATTGAAGTCTCTCAAAATGATGGAGCAGAGAGGCAATAAATTAATAACTAGTATAAGAGGGGATGAGGTTAGATATGCTTGATACTTGAACTATAGATTGCACTTTGTTTTTCCAGCTCTGTCACTTTCTCTGCTATTCCTGGTTCCCAGAACCACCCATTCCTAGTGGCACAGTTTTTCCAAGGGTACCTTTCCTAAGTGCACTTTCCTCCTCTCAGGAGAAAGTACTCAGATTCCACAGAAGGACCCAAATGTTCCTGTGAGGCCCTGGGACTCATCTCTCAGGCTAGGGAACTTGGAGAAGCCACAGACTCACAGGAGACAAAGTTGTCACTTGAGCTGTCACTACTCTCTCTTTATTGTTTTGTGTTGGTTGGCTTGGCTGACTCATGTTCAGAAAATTGTGGGGGGTGTGTATGTTTGTGTGTGTGTGTGTGTGATTTGTTGATGACAATTACCCTAAAGAAAGGAGAGTCCATGCCTGTTGGCATCACCAGCCTACTCCTTAAATAGAGGAAGGCCTCTGGGTTGGTGTGTGGGGGAAACAGCATGGGAGGGGTGAGAAACTGTTTCCACAATTAGGCCTAGAAGGGACCCTGAGGGACAAAGAACCAACTAAAGACAGAGAAGGTGCTGAATCTCTGAAAGCTGTATTTGGAAGGCCACCAGAGCCCAGAGCTGGGCTGGCCAGAGACATGGCTTGAAAGTAGAAGTAGAAAAGGCTTATGCCATTCTCTGATAGTCCTATATCTCTAAGGGATTTTTTAGATTTTTTATGACTTTATAGAGCTATGACTCCTGTGTTTTATTCCCAAAGCAATGTGAAAAGAACACAGCATATGATCAAAAGTAATTTCAAAACAATTCATGTTTTCTTGTTCATCTGAAGACCTGTGAAGAGAAAGCATGGTGTCTGGAAGTACTTTTAAATTCTCCTTTTCTGTTCCTCACATTGCCTCCCTCATGACAGCTGTCCCTTTGCAACTTGGTACTCACAGCCCCCTGAACATGGCTGCGAGCTCTCACTCTCAGGGGCCCATCCTCAGTCTCTATTTCTTTTCTCTCCATTCTCCAAAAACCCTAGTGGTGGTATGACAGGGCTGGGGACCCTAGAGAGTGAGGAGGGGAAGAAACTGAAGTAGGTCAGGCTAGAATGCTTCAGCAAGTATGGGGCCTGGGCAAAGCTATCTTATATTAATAAGGTTAATATTTTATCCCCTTGCCTTTCACCTAAGCAGTGTGATGGCCTCCACAAATAAATGTTCAATCACTCAATAATACTGCTTCTACTTGCATTCACTTGTCTCTTCTCCCAGTTTGTCTTTTTACTGTGTGTGTGTTAGCATCTGGGAGCCTCCAGGTGCCTGGCTGAGTTCACCCAGGCCCTTGTTACCAACTTCAGAATCAGAAATAAGCAACATCGTATGTAACACTTGAGATGAAGCATTTAATCTCCTTCCCCTCTAAGACCAATATCTTTGATGTGAGGAGTTAAAGGGACCCCACGAACAAGAAGCCACTTGATCTGGGTATCACAAGCAAAGTAAATGTGGGACTCTCTTCACCTTCAAAATCAATTCACATGTGCTCTGTGATGTACTGGGGGGCAATTGCCCAGTGCTTGCAGGTTTTAACCTGTGGCTTATGTGCCTTGAAAGCACAGTAAAGGCCAAGTGTTCAGCCAGCATTGACTGAGGACCAGCTTATCTCCACCCACTGGAACTGTGCCTAGATGAGCTCTGCTTCTGAGCTGTGAAACCCCTGTGGCCTCCCTTTTTGCTTCTCCAGCCTGAGCTGGTACTTCCTGCATTTGGTCCATTCCCTCCCCTATTGCTTCTGTCTTAATTCCATTTTCCTGTAGTGGGAATCAAGCCAAATGTTGCTTATTAATTTCTGATTGTTTAAAACTCCCTTCCACTTGAACAATGATCAAAATAAAATAAAATAAAATAAAATAAAAACCTCCCTTCCTTATTTCCTTAATGTGTTTAGATGCTTCTGAGCCTCCAAGAACTATTTTATCACTTAAATTGATTAGGATATTTTAGAATTTGGAGGCAAACATTGTTCACTGAGTATCTGCTGCAGGGATCTCATGTCGGTTATTAAATAATTGTCTCTCAGTTCCAAGACACTACTCAATTTCTGCTCCATGATGCTGGAGCTGGGACTCTGCAAACCACATTTCAAATCAAGCCAGCTGCTTTGTTATGCTAGTCTGTGCCAGTAGGGGGCACTGGGAGGAGAGTGCAGGACTGAAGGAGGGAGTGGGGAGCATGTTCCATTCCTTGGCAAAACTTCTTCACCTTGGCAGAGGCAGTTCCTTTCTGGGACAGCCTTGGAACCCTGTGTGCATATTTTCCAACCCTCACAGAACTAGAATCATGGCACTGTACACCACTCCTCATTGCCAGAGACCCAGCACTGGCTGGTGATCCTTCTCCAAGTCTGAATTTCAGCTTAGGAGGCTCTTCCTCTACTTTTTCTGAGTCTTATTTTCAACCACAGTTTATATTCAATACCATTTCACAGCACTTTCAGATATACAGCACAGTGGCCAGAAAACCAGGTGCTCTATGGAATGGTCCTCCACTACCCCAGGCTTCCACCTCACCCCATACCCAGTTATCTCAGTGTTATTGACTATATTCCACATGCTGCAATCCACATCTCTGTGGCTATTCTGCGACTACTAATTTGTACTGCTTCATCCTTTCACCTTCTCACCTACCACTCTAAAACCCCTCCCCTCTGAAAGTTGTGAGTTTGTTCTCTGTATCTATGAGTTTTTTTGTTTGATTATTTTGTTCATTAGAGTCCACATATAAGGGAAATCACTTGGCACTTGTCTTCTCTGGCTGGTTCATTTCACTTAACATACTACCCTCTAGGTTCATCCATGCTGTTGCAAAAAGTAAGATTTCCTTCTTTTTTTGACAAATAGTATTCAATTGTGTAAATGTACCCAGAGTTTCTATCCACTTATCTATTGATGAACACTTGGATTGCTTCCCAATCTTGGCTATTGTAAATAATGCTGCAATGGAAATAGAGGTGCTTATATTCTTTTGAATCAGTGTTTTGGGATTCTTAGGATATATTCCCAGAAGTAGAATCTCTGGGTCATAAGGCAATTCCATTTTTAATTTTTTGAAGAAACTGCACTGTTTTCCATAGTGGTTGCACCAACCTGCAGTGCACTAGGATACCCTTTTCTACACATCCTTGCTAATGCTTGTTTGTTGATTTATTGATGATAGCCATTCTGATAGGTATGAGGTGATATCTCATTGTGGTTTGGATTTGCATCTCTCTGATGATTAGGGACATTGAGCATCTTTTCATATGTTTATAGACATTTGTATAAGTGTCTATAAACCCATGCCTATATGGGTTTGACAAAGGAGGTGAGAACATATAATGGGGTAAATACAGCCTATTCAATTAATGGTTTTGGGAAAAGTGGACAGATGTGTGCAAAATAAATAAATAAATAAATAAATAAATAAATAAATAAAACTAGACTACCTTCTTACACCAAAGACAAAAATGAATTAAAAATGGTTTAAAAACTTAAATGTAAGACTCAAAACCATAAAAATCCTAGAAGAAAACATAGGCAGTAAAATCTTGGACATGTCCCAAAGCAATATTTTTTCTGATATATCTCCTTGTGCAAGGAAAACATAAGAAAACATAAACAAATGGGACTATGTCAAACAAAAAAGTTTTTGCACAGCAAAGGAAACCATTAAAACAAAAAGGCAACACACTGAATGGGAGAACATATTCGCCAATTTTGTATCTGTGGATGAAAAGGGGCCACATTCTAAGTCTGACAAGCTCAGGGGAGGCCTGAGTGACAAGCTTGCAAACTCGGAGACCTAAAGCAACCACATAGGATGGTCTGAAGTTAAAAATTTTCTTAGTAAAAGCAGGTCATGGCAGGTAATCATGTTTTAGGCTGGAATCTGTCCTGACAAGGGTCAGTCTTTACCTTAATTGAGCCTGTCTATTGTCTTTTTGCATCTATGATAACAAGCCTTAGGAATGACAAATTTCCTTTCCCTACCTCTCAAAGTACAGGTACTGCAACAGGGGGAGACCACAAATGCTCTAATTGTTATTGTTATCATATTACTTGTTGACTGTTAACTATCTTGTACCCAACTGTGTAAAAGATATATATGTCTATAATTTTACTTATTTTTATCCAGTCCCAGATGTTTCCCCATTTTGCTTTCTCCTTGCCTCCCTTATCTAGCACCAACAGGTTTCACATAACCCTCTGTGCCACCTCCTTTGATTGTAATATATAAAATAAGGTGCAAAACTGCCATTTTCCAGAGCATTTTCTCAAACCATTGAGGTTTTGCTTCCTGGAAACTGTTGTCAGTTTGATTCAAATAAGCTCATACAGATTCTTACAGGTTTGGATGTTTTTTACATTGATACATAGTATAAGGAGTTAATATTAAAAATTTATGAAAAACTCAGACAATTTTTCTAAGTTTTAAGAATTCCAACCTCTTTCCTTTGTTTCCTTGCTCCTAACTGTCCTAGAGTTGGTAGCTGCTTCCTACAGTTAACTTCCTCTGTAATACCTGAGTAGTCTTTTTATCCTTTCAGTTACTTAGTTAACAACTTTATGCTGAGTTAACAATTCTTTGTGTTAAATTATTCTGTTCACATAACTGTTGTGGATTCTGTCCCCATGGGACCCTAGCATGGATATCAATTTGGCTGATAAGCCTCAGACACTCTCCACAGATGAACTTGCTGCCTTTATGGCTTAGTGTCCATGCACATCATTTAGTGCCAGAATGCATCAGCTCACCTGTAGGAAGTAGCAGGTCTCAGTCTCAGTGTCACTTCATCTTTATAGATTCTCTGTGATGTATTCATTCTAAACATGACTCCAAATCCTTTCTATAAACCCTGGTAACCTACTTCCTGCTAATTTCTTAAATTTTATGACAATGTTTCCATAGTAGTCATAGGGCCACAGCCAAGTCTCTGGGGAATGAAAACCTGATCAATATTCCCAGGCCATCACTTTGAAGTGGGGGCAGGGTTCATTTGGTATTGACTACTCCCAGCTGCCCCAAAGAATTATGAGAACCTGGGTGACTGTGGAGCTGGTGATGTAAATAATGAGGATGTTGTGTCTATTTGTCTGGATACTATCAAAATATGAAAAGGAATTGCTTAAAGAAGAAAGGGAGTTTATTACTTTTTATGAAACTAGACATCTGGGATAAGAATCCAAGTGTGGGTGGCCATTGCATGGTAGTATCTGTACCCTGGGCTCCTTCTCTCTTTGTTCTGTTCTTGAATGCTTACAGCTTTCATTCTCATGGTCATCATTTGGTGACAAAATAGTGGTTGCTCCTTCCCCAGCTTCCTGTTCATGTCCAGGGCAGAGAAGAGAGGAAGTAGCTAATGGAAAGGGGCACTGCTATCTATAAAAATAATTTCCCCAGATTTTCCTAGCAGACTTTCTCTCATATCACATTGGAACATGGCACTTGCTCTCAACTGCAAGGGAGATTGCAAAATGTAATTTTATAGCTGGTGCATCGCTACTTCTCTTTTTGGGGGTAGTGGACACGAGATGGGTACCTTGCAGTGTCTGTCATACATGAGAATGCGGTGCAACATGTTGACCAGAATGTCTCAATCAACCCCCAGTTTTAATTCCAACATCAGTCAGTGTCCCCAGTGTCCTTGTCACTCTGGGATATTCCAGGAGCCTTGTGGCTGATGTTACCTCATGTTGTTATACCCTGAGTGCAGCCTTCGGACACTCACGGAGAAAATAAACTCTCAGGCTATAGAGAGCTTGATAGTCTTAATCTGAAATTCAACTGCATGTACTTTAGGTTTAAGCTCCAGCAAGCTTGGTCCCCTCACCCCACCAATAATATGCCACAGTGAAGCTCAGAGACCCCAGCTGGACTTCTCAGAAGTGGGCCCTCTCTCACCTCAGCTTCTGTGGATCTCATTGCAGTCTTTACTAGCCTCCTCCAGTGGTTACCCCATGTGCCTCATTTGACCTCCTCCACTTGCTCTCGTTTTCTCCCTCAGAAGCACGAAGATTGATATGGCAGAGCGGGAGGGTAGGCAGTGAGTGGGAAGACAAAGAGCCTGAATTTTCAGCTAACTCAGGGGTGGGCAAAACTAGAACTGCTGACAGATTAATAGTCATAGTCTTAACACTTTTATTTTGCCAAAGAGCCTCAATGAAATATTAAGTAAAGGGACAGAGGCTCTTCAGGGAAGGGCCACTGGGGCCAGGTGGGGGATGGGGTTCCCTAGAGAGGCTGAGGTCTCTTTCTGGTGATGGCAGTTTGGCAAGATAGACAGATTTATTGGAAACTCTTGGGCTCACCACAACTTCTCTGAGCCCTATCCTAGCAGAACTAGGTTTTGCAGCTCAAATGGCTCAGATTTCTCCATGGAGTCACAGCAGCAGAAATGGGCTAAAACAAAGCTTTCTTACTGACATTTGCAGTCTCACTTGCTATTTGGTCATCCTTCCTTTCATCCTGCTTTTCTGGGAAGCTCCTCAACTCCTAACCATCCTTCCCTCTGTAGCTTCTTGCTTCATGCATTGGGCATTTGCCATCTGAGGCCTGGTGGATATTGCTGGATGCTCAAAGACATTAATAAGATCTGTAAATACACACCTCTGGCAGAATCTCTCCTCTTGCCTCAGAAAATTCTTTCTTAAGTGAAATCTAAGCAGCCTTTAATTATATATCTCCTCTCAAGGACCATTTAAGAACCAAACCAGTATTTGCAAATGGATTTAAAGTTTTCTCCATTAAGGGAATTAATTTTATCTTTTACCTCTCAGTACCTAGGAAAGCAAACAAAAAAGAAGAAAGACTGACTTTGTTCAATGATATGGGCAGAGCCTTAGGATTTTATCTAATTGGAAACACAAACTGATAATGTATTTGACCATAGGGAACAAGAATTGCTTCAGTGGGGATTATTGTTCCTCTTCAGTAGAATTTACCTGACCAAAGAAGCAAGGAAGTAGGCATCAGGAGTGTCAACACCTTCCTTCCACCACAGGGTACTGCTGGCATCTTGGAGAAACCTTCCTCTGAGAGTTTAGTCCAGATATTTTCAACTGGTGTGCCACAACAATTTTTAAAACATGTGATAGTCAGGAGCACTCACCTCTTTTTCCTTAGGTTGTCAAATAAAGAAATGACAACAGTCAACACAACAATGGTTGTCCAGTATGAGTGAATCAAAATTATATCTATTTATTTTGTCAGGTTGGCAAAAAAAATATTTTTTTGTGCTGCAGAATTTTAGTAGTTTATGTGTGCCATGAGATGAAAAGGTTGAATATTGCTGGTTTAGTAGGTATAATCCGTTAGCCAAGCCAGTGTTCATTCCACCCAGAGTAGGTGGAATTCTACTCATGAGGTCAAAGTCTAGAGGTGCTGCAACTGGGGCATTCCAGGACCAGGGGGACACAGTGCCCCCTCTCTCCAGCAGGGCAAGCTCAATCTATCTCAGTAGCTAATACCTCACCTTTCCTGCTAGTCCAGCTGTACTTTATGAAGACTATAACTATTCCCAGAATTTTAAATTTTTTATCTATACCCCTGATGCCACTCTTAATTCTTGCTAATTTATACTCTTACCCGGCCCTCTAGAGTACCACTGGCCAATAGAAATTGAATGCGAACCTCCTATATGATTTGACATTTTATAGCAACTATATTAAAGTAGTAAAAAGATGTAGGTAAAATTAATTTTAATAATATATTTTATTTAATCCAGTATATCTTGATATTGTTATTTTTGTCACTCAACACATAATCAATGTAAAATTATTTGTAAAATATTTGACTTTTTTGTTTTGTACTATATCTTTGAAATCTGGTATTTTGCTGTTATAGCACTTATCAATTCAGATTAAATATGTTTCAAACATGTAGCTACCCTGTTGAAAAGCATAGCTCCATAGACTGGCATATATAAGGCCTCCAAATCCTGTCAGGGGTTCTCTTAGTTCCTGTGACAGTTAATTTTAAGTGTCAACTTAACTGGGACATGGAGTGCCCAGATATTTGATTAGACAGTACTTTTGGGTATGACTGTAAGGGTGTTTCTGGTTGGGAATAAATTTGGAATGGGTAGACTGAGTGATATAATGGCACTTCCCAATGTGAGTGGACATCATCCAATCAGTTGGAGGCCTGAAAATAATAAAAGGATGACTAAGAAAGAATTCTCTCTCTCTGTGGGTTCATCTTCAGTGGGGATATTGGTCTTCTCCTGTCTTTGGACTTAGACTTGGACTGAAACTGCTACCATCAGCCCTCCTGGTTCTCTAGCTTACTGATTGCAGATTTTGGGACTTCTCATCCTCCATAAGTATGTGAGTCCATTTCTTATAGTAATTTTTTTTGTGTATATATCTCTTTATGTTTCTTATTGGTTCTGTCTCTGAAGAACCCAGACTAATACAGTCCCCTATAGACTGAATACATGGAACTACAGTACCATGTTGATGCCCAATATAATATGAAGTAGGCAATTATGGAATGTAATCCAAGTAACAGGGTGGCATTGAGAAGCCATCTGTAGAAGGTGGAATCAGAGAATGGAACCAGAAGTTCAGAAACTGGAAATCTGAGGAATCATGGTAGAACTAAGCCAGAAAAGTAAGAAGGTATCTGTCTTAGTGAAATTGAGAAAATTAATTTCTGTGGGTGTGACTGGGATTTGAAGTTCTTTGAATCTGAGGTTTATCTTGCCTGAGAAATATCTGGAGGTCACTTACCTTCTGTGATGCTTATGTTACTGAGGCCATCCCTCGACACTTACCTCCTGGATTACTCTTGTCTGCCTTCCTGGCTTCAGTATTTCCTCCCCCTCCAGTAATCTTTACATGGGGCAAGTCTGAGTATGCCAGCTAACCTCGGGCTTGCAACCATCTTGCCTGTGGTGTGATGTCCAAACAGCCAGAAGCATATTCAAGAATCTTTGTATCTTACTTTCTGCTTACCTTCTCAGCCATTCCTGTCCCCATTACACACATGATATTTCATGCTCTTTGCCTGACAGTACTTTCTTTTTCCTGTTTGTGCCTTCATGTATTGTTTTCTCCTCGACTGGAAGTCACTACTTTTTCCATTCCTCAACTGAATTCTTCTACTTTTTTTCCTGGGATGAGTGTAGATACCACTTCTTCCAGGACTCTTCCCTGATATTCTCTCTTCTCTTCATTCCAAGTTAGATTAAATGCTGGTATTTTGTATTCTCAAAAACACTCTCAGCTGCCCTTTGTAACAGCGCTCTCTTACCACATTTCAATCACTTGTTTAGATATTTGCCTCCCACACCAGACCAAGGACCTTGAAGGCAGTTCCATATTCTCATGATATAACACTGAGTTTGTCCTGGGATGGCCTCAGAAAAGTTTATGCAATCACAAGTGTGTGGGTTTCCTGAGCTTCTGTGAAGACCATCAGTTGGAAATGGGGCCTAAAAATCCTGCTTGCTTGGAGCTTCCTATCTGTTTCAAACTATCGTTCCCCAACTGCTTCACGTTGTCAACATATCAGGTGCCACATCCTCAGAAAAGCAATTTGTTGGTATGTATGCAGATAAAGGCTGTGTGTCCAGAGATGTTCATTGCAGTATTGCCTCTAATAGAAAAACAAATTATGATGAATAAGTAAATTATAGAATCTATGCAGTCTTAAAAACCAAATTATAAAGATAGCAGAATAGCTTGAAAGAAGACTCAGTACTTTCTGTGCACCTCACCAGATGGAAACTTCCAGTTCCATTAAATGACCCTTTGTCCATTCATTCAGTCACAAATATTTATTGAATGCTTATAATGTATAGGGCCCTGCTCATTAGCAAAAAGTCTAGATTTTAATTAAGATTTTAAAGGGAAATAAAATTCAAGGCTGCATCACTCATCACACGACATTTAGCTTAGAGATACCCTTCTTCACCACTTCTCCCTCACGAAGTTCCTCTTTCCAATGGTCTTAAAGCTCTTCCTATCTAGCTCACCTAGTCTCACCTTCCCTTATGTCATTCCTGATCAATTATACCCCTTCCTGTCTTAAGTAAGGGATTTATTCATTGTTCTGGTTTCTCCAGTCTTGAATCCTCACACTCATTACCCTCCTTAGTAAACAAAGGGATCTTTTAGAATATATTTTCTGTAGAAGGCAATGGAGAGATTGTAAATAACACATTATGTTTCTTTGCCACAATACTTATCCAAATCTGTCAGATGGGCACTGGGAGTAGAACACATGATTGGAGAAGTCACTCACTGTGGATTTTGGTCCTTTCTAAGCTCAGGGTGGTGCAGTGGACAGGACAACACCCTGTCCAGGGGTTTTGAATATGGTATTGATTGTGTTTATAAGGGGTCTCATGAATACTTCATGGCCAGGGAGGGCTCTTTCCATGGCTATTTTCTTCCCTCTCAGAGCTGGGGGGGCAGTTTCTGTGAGAGAAGAGAGAGAGAGAGAGAAAGCAAGCCAGTGACCTAGTTCTAAGTAGAGCCCAATAGTATGTAAATAATTCATATATTTAAAATAACAAAATAAATATTTTGTGGGTTTTTAAAATTCAGGAATGAGCTGTATCCTTAAAATTCACAGATCAAAAGCTAGCCTTGAAGTGACATCACCAAAATGGCAACATAGGTTTTTCCTGACTTTGCTTCCTTTGCAAGGAGAGCAACTAACAACTCTTCATGGACAAGGCACCACTGAGGGAACCTTGGAACACAGGTGTGAGGCTGAAGTATCCCCTTGCACCACAGAGACCCAGACAGACTGCAGGCTAACCTTACAGTTTCTCCCCTTGAGCCTCCTATTCCTCCCGTAGGAAGAGGAAGCCCAGTGGTGACATCTAGCTCCTACACCTCTGTAGCATTGTGGGTCACTTTGTGGGACCCCTTGCTCTGGTTTGCCCTGTGGGGATTGCAGGGGAGTCTGTGAGGCTCAAACATGGGAATGTGGTTAAAGTTGGCATTTAGGCACAAGTTCCATTGCATAATAAAATGTTGCCATTAGGGGACATGTGTAACTCCTAGCTAACAGAACACTCAGAGGCCTTACGAATTAAGCCTGGTTTCCTGGCCTGCCTCTTATGGGATACTGAGGAGGAAATTGACTCTTTCCTTTTCTCATGAGGACTCTGTGTTCTCTGAACAACAATCTCCATCCAAGCAGGGTGGGATCCTTTGTCCTGCACAGCACTGTCACTGAGGGAAAATTTACAATTAATTTCTGACCATCTTGGGTACATCTGAGAAATCTTGTTAATAAAATTTGGTGGAGGGTACATTGTTATAATGCAGAACAATAAGGTTAGTGGGAGTTGCATAATTTTTCTATTTGTCTCTATTTCCCATGAGGATTTCAGAGATGCTGTGAAATACTTGTTGCAATATTACTAGAATATTTCCTCAAAGGGATTGCTTATTTTCACTGTATTTTAAAGTGTAATGCTTTTTGATTTTTTTAGAATTATAGAAGTAATATATGACCATTATGCAAAATTTAGAAAGTGCACAAAAGTGCATAGAAGGAAAGAAAAGGCATCCATAATTGGTCACATAGAAATAAACACTGTCATTACTTTGAGGGACATGGCCTAATTTCTATGCTTGAGCCTTTTCTCTCTGTTCTCTTATTAGCCCCCCTACCTCTGGTTCCTTTGTTATCTGGGCTAAAAGCATTCTTTCCTTATTTATATCATAGGTTTTGACTGTGGCCTGTCTTTGGAATTAATTACAGAGATTTCTCTTCCCTTATTATATAGAAGATAAAACTTGTGTAACTTGGTGCAGATCAGCTTCCGGCCAAGATAGAGGCATAGGTAGTCGCACTGTGCCTCCTCACGCAACCAAAACTAAGGACAACAAAAATTGAGAAACAAAAAACAACCAGAACAGAGAAAAATGAACTGAACAGAAGTCTGACTACCATACATCCAGACTGGTAAGGAGGGGCAGAACAGGAAGGCCTACAGAGAGGGGTTGAGGGGTCCCAGCAGGAAAAAGTGGTAGCTGGCAGATGCGGGTGCGCAGGGCGCAGGCGGCAGTTGGCAGACCCCGATGCGCAGGGGCAGCAGACAAACCGGTGGCAGACCCTGGGCATGGGAGGCAACGAGCAGACCCAGTGAGGGGTGCAAGGCAGCTGGATGGCCGTAGCCACACATTTGTAACACAGACAAACTAAGCGAAAATGGGCAGCGACACAGACCACACAACCCAGGGACCCAGCTCCAGGAAATAAAGCCTAAGAGCACCAGTTGAAAACACCTGTGGGAGTTGAGGCCGGGAGATTCTCTCAGCCTCACAGGAGGCTCCCTGGGGAAACCCACAGGGTCCGAGAAAGTACACAAGCCCACCCGCCTGGGAGCCAGCACCAGAAAGACCCAGTTTGATTGTGGGAAGCGGCAGAGGGGACAGAAGTCCTAGAGAGAGCAGAGTAGGTGCCATTGTTCCCTCAGACCCCACCCCCACATACAATGTCACAACCCAGCAACTGGGGTGCCCCGCCCCGGTGAACACCTAAGGCTCTGCCGCCCTTACATAATAGCTGCAACCAGACCAAAGGAAAATAAAAAATAAAAAAGATGGCTCAAACAGAATTCAAAGCCCCAGATCCAATTTTTTTAAGTGACCAAGAGATAGCCAACCTAGCAGATGCACAGGTCAAAACACTGGTGATCAGGATGCTCACAGAATTGGTTGACTTTAGTCATAAATTAGATGAACAAATGCAGGCTACAATAAGAGAAATGAAGGAAAACGCACAGGGAACCAACAGTGATGGGAAGAAAACTGGAACTCAAATCAATGGAGTGGACCAGAAGGAAGAAAGGAACAACCAAACAGAAAAGAATGAAGAAACAAGAATTCACAAAAATGAGGAGAGGCTTAGGGACCTCCAGGGCATCTTTAAATGTTCCAACATCCGAATTATAGGGGTACCAGAAGGAGAAGAGGAAAAACAACAAGTGGAAAAGTTATTTGAACGAATAATAAAGGAGAACTTCCCCATTCTGGCAAGGGAAATAGACTTCCAGGAGTCCAGGAAGCTCAGAAAGTCCCAAAGAGTTTGGACCCAAGGAGGAACACGCCAAGGCACATCATAATTACATTAGCCAAGGTAAAAATGGAGAGAATTCTAGAAGCAGCAAGAGATAAGGGGACAGTTACCTCCAAAGGAGTTCCCATCAGAATGTCAGCTGATTTCTCAAAAGAGACCTTACAGGCAAGAAGGGGCTGGAAAGAAGTATTCCAAGTCCTGAAAGGCAAGGACCTACATCCAAGATTTCTCTATCCAGCAAATCTATCATTCAGAATGGAAGGGCAGATAAAGTGCTTCTCAGATAAGGCCAAGTTAGAGGAGTTCATTATCACCAAGCCCTTATTATATGAAATGTTAAAGGGACTTACCTAAGAAAATGAAGATTAAAAATATGAACAGTAAAAAAAGACTTCAAATTCACAGTTAGTAACAACCATACCTAAAACAAAAGCAAACTAAGCAAACAACTAGAACAGGAACAGAACCACAGAAATGGAGATCACATGGAGGGTTAGCAACAGGGAAG